>LKNJ01002241.1:0-67719 GCA_002120245.1 Maccullochella peelii
CAATCAACTGGCTTTGGGCGGGCTTTCCTGCCCAGGCTGAGTAATCAATTCATGCACACATGAACTCCTTTCTGCCTCCACCGGTTGGGTTGAAAGAGAGCAGAGGGAGAGAGTGAGGGAGAGAGAGATAGAGAGAGAGCGAGCAGGAGGAAAGCGAACATACAGTAACCAGACAACAGAAAGTAGACACCCATGCACAGTGTGAATGGTTAATTTGAATCGGGGGAGGAAACATCACAGCAGAAGTGGAGCTAGATTTTAAGGAGAGGTGTCCAGCAAGTTCTTTTAACACTTGCTCAGTATGTGGAGAAACATTTCAAACCAGACTAAACGTGTGTTCCGGTTTAACTGGTGTTGAATTAACTGGTGATATTCCTANCTATGATTCCATAGCTTGCGACAGACCACCTGAAAGTGGAAGTGCAGAACAACGTGCACACTCACATGCAAGCAGATAGCGTCCGTTTGTGTGATTATGTGCGTGTTGCAACTTTTAAATACTCTGAACATTACAGAAAATTCCACAGTTGCAGAACACTGAAGATAAAATGATAAAAGGGGCCATTCACACCTACAAGTAACTGTAACAGTTTTAGGCAGATGTCAGCGCCAGCACCACTGTTGGACAAAATAATCAGCAATGCCCTCAAATTTAGTAACACTTTACAATACGGTACACAAAAATGTGAGTAGTTACTGAGGAACGAATCAGGAATGACCTGATAATTAATGAATCCTTGATGAGTAGTTCCTGAATAACTGAATTGAGGATTGTATAGTAGATAATGAGGAGTTACTAGAGAACAGACTGAGTGATACTATATTAATGAATCATTAGTTCATAAGTATCCGTGAATCAGAATAATGACCAAGTTCCTTATAGCCACTCATTCATTGCTAATTATTTAATAATTAGTTACTCTGTTTGTACACCCTCACGTAAAGTGCAAACATCATACTGAGTAGTTGTTACTTATCTGACCATTACTTTATGGAAGTTTTGACTGAACTATAATAGTTTAATATAGTTATAAAGTTAATATCAGGTTGTTCCTGATTCGTTCTCTCTTGTTCCTTAGTAACTATACTCACATTTATGTGTACCGTCAAGTTCTTTATTCAGTCAAAAGTTGCAACACAGTCACCTTTGATCATAGTGGAAAAAACCTGAAAAGTCTGGTATTCACACTGTTACTTAAAAAAGTAGGAAGAAGGTAAAGTCTTTCTGTGTAAAAATTGCTAATTTTGAAGAACAGTCCCTTCTTTAAATGAAGAAAACATCAGCCTGAAACAAGTGATTTATTGTTGTAGGTGATCCAAGTTTTGCTGAGTCTATCAATTATTTTATACTGTTGGATCAGTGCATGATGCATGATAATGATGCAGAATAAAATGTTTTAAAAGTTTTTCAGCTAAGTATATAGTCATAAATGTCACATCCCGTAGTCTTTGTCTGTTTCTGGTATTTTTGAAGTATAGTCTTTGTGTGGGTTCCTGTTTTATTTTGAAGTCTCGTCTCTTGTTTCTAGTGTGTTCCTGCCCTTGTGTCGTTATCCTTGATTGTCTTCACCTGTTCCCCGTTACTCACCTGTGTTTGATTTCCCTCGTTAGAATTTCCCTATTTATGCCTGTCCCTTTCCTTTGTCGGTTCATTGTGTTCAGATGTGTTCTGTGCGTTGTTCCTGTATATTTATTTCTAGTGCTCCGGTGATTCTTCGTACCTAGACTTACTTTTGCCTGCCTACCTGTATCACCAAGTAAGCGCCTAAATAAATCTTCGAATCTGCCTTGAGCCTCCTCTGTCTGCATTTGGGTCCTTCTCCTGCCACTCCACATCCTACACCCTGACAATAAATGTGTTGAAAAATGCAATAGTTTCCAATGAAACTCAAACTAAACTGAACTGGAGCCAACCTGAGTAGTTTTTGGAAGTGCTTGGAGGGAACAGATGTCCCGGAGTGTGCGTGTCTTGTGTTTTGAAGTCCTGCAGGGGAGAAACCTGGAGGCTGAACCACCCCCATGACCGCAGTCCGCTGTTGAAGCTTTAGAGCACGCCAGAGAAGACAACTCCTAAGGCTACACACCATCAGCCCGATGACTAAAGAAGTGTTGTTGTGAAAGAGCGTTGCACATTTTCAGGAAAAGTATTTAAAGAAAGTTCATGCGTGCATGGTAGTTGTGTCCTGACAGCAGAGAGAGGGAAGGATGCTCGTGTCTGTAATATGATTGGCTGTCTCTGCAGCCTCCGGCTCGTGGGTATAAAACCCCGCACCGACCCGAGTCAGAGCTCAGCCGGAGCAGGGAGCGGAGGACCCTGACGCACACGCTGGACACACAGTGAACTTTACTTACTCACCAAAGAAATCGCAATTATTCAAAACGCATCCGGCTAATTGGTGGAACTCAGCTGGAATATCGATCGGAAAACTTTGGCCTTGACCACACCGCGGTCCGGTAAGTAGGCTATAAATTGATAACGTCATTGACTGTGATTTAATGAAATGCCGAGTTCAATTGTAGGTAGTAAATAAGTGGTTTGACTCCACAACCACATGACTTAAGTTACTGCTTGAATTCCAATATACTCCTTGAAAAATGCTTGATTCTCAACGTAATCTGGTGTTTCATTAGCTACACAATTACTCATGTAAACCAAAAAATGAAACGATCCCGTCGTCCTATTTGTTTGTTGTCTCCTGGCATTTATAGTAATTTAGGCTTAAAGAGTCTGGAAATCTTTGGTTTAGGTACCTTGAAAGTGCTTGAACTTTACTCTTAAAAAGCTGTACGAACCCTGGATAAAGTATCTATCTATCTTGTTTTCAGTGGAATCTGTCTGTGAATTATAGGGCTGGTGATGTTGTTAACTGGTACCCTTGCGTCTTCGTGAATTAGGCTATTTCACAGTTTCATGCATGTGTTTCATATTTAGGCCTACCACCATTAAACCGCATTCAGTCTTTCTTCCTGGACTTGTTGAATGTTTTATAACCTGTTAAGTCGATGTGTCTGACTGGGGGGCCTCGGAGATGCTCTAATGCCACGACGATGTCGTTTTCATGAGGTGACGTAGGTGAAAATGAAAGGCCTGATTTGTAGCAGCTCCAGTCATCACAGTCTGATCGTGCTGATCCATCCACACCAGTGACACAGTTTGCACAGCTGATTTCACGACCTGCAGCTATGTGCACAGCTTATGTTTTTGTGTTGCATGCAGCGCCCTGAATCTGGCACATGATGGGTATAGACCTGCCGCTGCCCTCACAAAAAACACATTTAAATCAAAAGAATGAAACTATGGTTCACTTGCATTTTAACCTTTTTATAGACGGGATTTATTGGATCTCTTCACAAAGGAGACCACTAAACTCCAGGGAACTGGCAGAAATACTAGATTTTCACACTTTGAAGAATAGAAAATGAGGCTATAAGCTTTTCCTGTCACATTCGTGTATTTGGGTGCAGTGGAGCTGAAACTCAGCTTGTCATTTTTATTTTTTCATTCATCTTTATCCTTTCCCAGCTTTAAAAACAGCATTGTGATGGCATGTGCATTGGTGTTTGCATTTTTACTCGCATGCGTTATTCCTGTTATGACCATATGGTGTTTGTTATTCCAAACTGGAGGGTGGGAATAACAGGAACACCTTGCAACACCAAAAAGTAGTTGAATCAACACCTCTGTGACAGTTTCACCAAAAACATTGCAGGAATATAGTTTTCCCGTAATATTTGAGTTGTATCTTTATAAAGTTTCTAATGCAACTAAACAGTGGTGGAATGGAGCTAAGTACATTTACTCAAGTACTGTACTTTTACAGTACAATTTTGAGGTACTTGTACTTTTACACTTTATGCCACTTTATACTTCAATTGTACTTTTTACTTCATTACATTTATCTGACATCTATAGTTACTAGTTACTTTTCAAATTACGATTTTATCAGCTAAGCCAGAGACATTTCCCCTCTAAACTTCTCATGGGGTTAAATTATTGTTTAGCTGAAACAATGTGAGAAGTTTAAAGGGGAAATTACTGCGTCCCAAAGAGGTCAAATTATCCAATATTTCACAATAAAAGCAAAGATTAGAGAAAAAGTCTAAAAAAAAAAAAGAATATAAATGTTTTATTCTTTACTCTTCCCTAAATCATCTCATGACCCCTCAGATTTATCTTATGACCCTTTGCAGGGGCCCGACCCCTAGGTTGGGAACCACTGGACTAAACTACCTAACTATATATAAAGTAGTTAAAACTAGCTCCACCTTGAGCAGCTACAACAGTAAAATGCTGCTCTAACATTGATGCATCAGTATTAATATTCTAATAATGTTAAATATAAAAATCTGTCGCTCACAGTGGACATTTTACTGCACAACAAGTACTTTGACTTTTCAAACTTTAAGTACATTTTGCTGATAATAGTTCTGTGCTTTTATGCAGCACTTTTACTTGTAGTGGAGTATTTTAACAATGTGGTATTGATACTTTTACTTAAGTAAAGGATCTGAGTACTTCTTCCTCCACTGCAACTAAACACATGCAAGAATAGTTTGGTGCAGACTGCTATAGAAAATCAATATGGTTTTATAATTTTGCAAAATGCTGAGTTGTTTTTACCTGGTTATTAAACTTCATCAAATTATCAAGCAACCTACACACGTTTTGCAAAGTCATCCGCCCTCCCCACATCTGTCTTTTACTGCCTCTCTGCTGCCTTCAGGTCACTCTCATGACTCCTGTTCTCTCAGGCATTGTACTGCAGCTCTCACTCTTTCACCTCCTCTGACTTAACCTTTCCTGTGCTTTCCTTTTCCTCCTATTGTTCCTCTAAACGGTACAGAAGATCAAGCTGTCATTCATCTCAGTTTTGGCCACTTTTCTGTTCCTGCATTTCTGTAAAACACTAACTTTTTCTCACTTCTGGTGCTCTTCCCACGCACAAACATTCATTTTCTGAGCACTGCTAGTATCCGCTCCACTTTCACTCTGCTGGTTTCCAACTTTTCACCTCGTTCTTTGTAAAATGTGGAGCCAAGCAGAGCTAAAGGCCGGAGATGGTTTCTAAAGTAAAATGTATTTAAGAGGATCAGCCCAATTAAAACTCAGCTTTCCAATTAGATCAGACAGTCAGCTCTAACATGGCCTAATGAGGTACCATGTTACACAACACAAAGGTATTATTCAGATGATGGAGAGGGAATGTGTGGATGATGGCCAAATTTTTCAAAACTGATTTCTTGTGATGTGTGTGAGTTCATCCATGTGATTATGTGTCTCTGTGTGTGAACAGAACCAGCCTCTGTGTTTTTGAGCCGAATGCGGCTATGAATGCCAGTTGTGTCTGAGAGTGTGTGTGTGTGTGTGTGTGTGTGTGTGTGTGTGTGTGTGTGTGTGTGTGTGTGTGTGTGTATAGTGTGTAAGTTGTAAGTGTAAGCACATTCATGGACGTGATCATTAAAAAGTAAACTGAGCATTTGTCCACAAACCTTTGCCTTTCCAAGCCATGGTGTCAAGAGATGGAAAGATTTTGTGTGTGTGTGTGAGATTGTGAGCACTGATAGCGTGTTTCTACTGATATTGCCGCCATTGTCAATAAGCCCATTTATCCCGAGAGACACCCCAGGGCATTCTGGTTGCTACACATGATTGTTGAAATTCTTGAAAGCCGAGCTAGGGTCCTCTATGAGAGAAAGAAATCTCTGTCTCTCTCACACACACACACACACACAAGCGCACAAACACGGGACACATATCTTACCTATAACCTCAATTATTACTATTTCATTTGTCTGTTTTATGTCTCCTCTCTTTCTGGTCATTTCACTCCCTCTTGCATCTTGATCTGTTTGAATGAACTTAAAACGTGCATCCCCTTCAAACACTTACATGTAAGCTTCCGGACAAAGAGTTCACACCAAACATTAAACAGTTTGTGATAATTAAACAAATTTTTTTTTGTCAACAAATTAATTTAGAAGCCTCTCCGGTTCATTATAGGCCCTGGAAACACCAGTTCAATACATAAACAAGACAAAGAGTCCACAGACATAGGAGCAGCTCTTTGAGGCTGAGCTAAATACTATACATCATAGTTTAGTGTGTTGGCAAGCTAACATTTACTAATTAGCAGAGGTGGGACCAAGTCATTGTTTTGTAAGTCTCAAGTCATACTAGTGAGAGAGATTTGTTGTTTTTGGTAGTCCCCATAGTGTTACTTTAAGAGGTTGCTTTTGCTGCTAGCCAGTCAAGTGAATGTGAATTCCCGTTCAGCATTCGAATACGATCTGATTCACACTCCTCCCGTAATGACCGGTTAACTCCCTCGCCACCCAGAAGACGGGAACAGTTCCCAACCGACCCTAAGTCCTTGGGAATGAAGTCAGCTCCTCAACCTCCACTGAGAGACAGAGCTAACCGCTACCTGACTTCCCTTCTCTCTGGAACAGACAGTGAGGAGATATACTTTATCCTCTAGAAGATATTCTGCCTCAGTTTTTTAACTGAGCCACTGATGCATGACACATTCATCTGTGCTCATCCCTCCGAAGGTGAAGGGGGGACTAGAGCATTCCAGGACTGCCTCTCAACCAGAAAGAACTGTAGCATGTGATGCACGCGTCCATTGTAATGCTTAGTCTCATCTTCACCAGAAAGGACCTTTATAGTGTTTAAGTGCTTAAGTTTATAGCTAAGGACATTGAACATTTTGATCCAGACAGCGGTGATCACAACATTGACGATTACTTCAGGGAGGCACCAGTATCCTACACTGATCACATACACATTTTTTGAATTCGAAATTTAAAGCTCCCGCTTCACGTGCTCTTGTTTCTGACCTAACACGTGTGTTCTTGCCCATGCACACATGGAATATGTGAATCAGAGTTCCAAACTGATAAGTTTAGTATATTTTTATTTATGAGATTGTCTGATTTATTAATAAATCAGCCAATCTTTTTTCCCTTCTTTATGGGTGGTGCCCCGAGGTCAATTTAATGAAAGTTAAATTCTATTATTTTATGTGAACATTGTTTACTTCTGATAGCCTGGGGTGAGTGTAATCACTCCACTTCATCTTTATGTACCAATTAATGTGCACTATATAATTTTGGTGCCTCTTTGAGGTTATTAATTATTGTTACATATTTTGGCATCCATAAAGCCATATAACCCCTACGCAAGTCCCAAGTCCTAAACTTTGAGGTTCAAGTTCTAAACAAGTCATTATGTGCTCTTCACCAAATGTAATGCCATTGTAACAACAGAGAAATAATATATTAAATTTAAACAAATCATGAGTGCTTTAAAAAATGTGTATTTATTTGTTAAAACAAGTGTGACTGAACTTAATCATAAAAAAGGTAGTGCTGACATTGCACTAGCAAGACATTAGCATATAGCACTATTAACCAGTACCACAACAGAATGAATTTAGTATGTTTCTGTCCTGTCTTGTTGTATTTAGTTAACAAACTTTTTCATCTTTGGGCTTGGGGGAAGGTATCAAGTATTTTCAAAAGGCTCAAGCCCAAGTGACGTCACGAGTCATTGGTGTTAAAGTCCAAGCTGAGTTGCAAGTGTTCTTTGATTTTGTCGAGTCTAAAGTCATCATCTATTTGGTCATAATAAAAACTTTTTATGCTCGTGTGTAACATGATGATTCGTCTTCTCTCTCTGCAGGACAAACAAGCACAGACTCAGACCCACGCTGCCAGGCCCGGAGCAAGGTTCAATGTGTGTGTGAGTGTGTGAATATGCGTACGTGAGAGCCTTTGAGGGTGTATTTTTAGACTGCTGCGTGCCTCTGAGTGAGCAAACGTCTTGCTGTGTGAGTGCCAGACTCGTGCGAGGATGAGGGCTGTCGCTCTGCTTTGTCTCCTGATGGTCGCGGAGGTCGGAGCCTCTCGGTTCGTCCGTGACTCCCAGGGCGGCCCTGAAGCTTCAGAACCCTCCAAGAACAACGCCTCCATCCCGCTTCAGTCTCTACAGCCGGCCCGGCCGCGGGGCTCCTTCCCCCCCATGTGCATAAAGCCCACAGAGATCAAGCACACGTTCAAGTATGTGAACACCATCGTGTCCTGCCTGATCTTTGTGGTGGGGATCATCGGCAACTCATCGCTGCTCAGGATCATATATAAGAACAAGTGTATGAGGAACGGACCCAATGTCCTGATTGGCAGCCTGGCACTGGGGGACCTGCTTTATATTATCATCGCCATCCCCATCAATGTGTTTAAGGTGACCACATTATCCTTTGTCTGTGTTTGTTTCCAGTGTTTTTTCTGTTTGTTGCATGTGACTGATGATCTCTGCCAGGCCTGTGGAACTGATGATAATGTTTCAAATTAATTTCTCTGTTTGTTCAGTGCAAAATGATAAGATGCAGATTTTGCACATGATATAACAATAATTCAGGTTCAAAAACATAACTTCAAATTAATTTAATTTATTATCCATAGTTGGGTCTGTGTCTAATTTGGTATGACTTTTATCTGAAGCAATTTCCCTGCGCTGCACTTTCACAGTTATGGGTGAGCCGTTTGCGACACTTTTCTTGGCACATGCTATGGTTAGCTGTGGTCTTATTTTCGAGTTTATTGATGCGGTTTGTCTCTACATTCAGTGTGTTTTTTGTGTGGTTTTGTTAATTTCCTTTTCCACCTAGACTACAAGGGACCATTTAAACTAAAACTCTCAATAAAAGCAGACATGAGCCAGCAGTTAGGGACTTCCTTGTGTGTGTGAAGTGAAAACATCCAGCGGGCTCGGGGGCAAACGCAGTCACTGACTGCCAAATGTGCAACTCATACTGTAACGAGTCAGAAGGTCCAAACAAAGCGGAAAACTATATGTGAAACTTGTTTTATTGTGCAAATTGGAAAGGATTTGACTGAATGAAGCTGGAACATCTGAGCAATAGTCACTCTGATTCATATTTTCTTTGCCTTAAAGGTCCTGCATTTCTGTACTGTAACGTTAAACATGAGAGTAAATGCATTTTGAGATGACAATGAGATTTAATGAGAAACAGGCGTCACATCACTGTAGATTTCTGTAAGTGGCTACAAAGCGTTTAACAATAAGACACTGTCCTGATGCTGAGCTGATTTTATAACCCCTGGGAGAAGGACTTTAGCAGTGAGGAGGAACACAGTCTTGTTGATTTTGGCTTTAGCTGCTGCAGTAATAATGGAAGACACGAGTAAGAAGGGACCCCAAGATGAACCTCAAAGACTTCTTACATTTCTCATTATAAAGCTCTTTTCTATCTGTCTGCCTCCATTATTTTTCTCTGCAGCTAATAGCTGAGGACTGGCCGTTCGGCGTGTACATCTGTAAGTTGATGCCGTTCATCCAGAAAGCTTCAGTAGGAATCACCGTCCTCAGCCTGTGTGCCCTCAGCATTGACCGGTAAGTAGACTTCTTCTCTATACACACACATGACAACCATTAGTGCTGAAAGCAGCTAATGCCAATATCTCTGTTTGTGTAGCTACCATGCAGTGACGTCATGGAGCAGGGTGAAGGGGATGGGGATCCCTCTGTGGAAAGCAGTGGAGGTGACTCTGATCTGGCTGGTTGCTGTGCTGCTCGCAGTCCCTGAGGCGCTGGCATTTGACATGCTTGAGATGTCGTATAGAGGCAACAAGCTGCGCGTGTGTCTGCTGCATCCAGAACAGACCACCAGCTTTATGAAGGTAGGCACTTGATTAGATGTGTAACTGGTCAGCAGTGATGGAAGAAGTATTCACATTCTTTAGGTAGAGTAGAGGTATTGTTAAGAAAAAGTAACAATATAATAAAGTATTTGTGTAGTGTATAGAATTAGTGCTTTTTGTTTTTGTCTTTTATATAAGAAATACTCCTGACACCTGCCGGGCTCTGTAAAGAAAGAGATTGTTGATCTAAAAATAAGAACCTAAGTTGAGGATGAAAAAATGCTTAAAATTCACGTGGAAATATGTGAGAATAACAGCTAAACAAATGATTTTAACAACATAAAAAACTCGACCAGCTGGATACTTCCATCTTCCTTTCACAGAAATATGATGTGAATAACTTTAGCTTGGCAAAGATTGTAATGTATCACTTGTGTTCGGTGGCATGCATGTTATGTTGTTATTTTTCCACAGGCATATGGTTAAAATATCCTGCACACTGATTTAGATATCTCTGTTAAGGCTAAGTTAGGGGAAAAAAAACTCGAGGATTTTGTTCAACTTGCACCTGATGTTACTTTCTACAAATGTCAACAGGATGATTCACTTCAAAGCACAGCGCTTGAACAACTACAATAAAATTAGTGTGTTTAATCAAGATTTCTTCCTCTTTTTCAAGCTCTGCCAACAAATTATTTGTGATTCCAAAATGTAAAACAATACTTAGACACTGCATGCAAATCGGTACATTCATACAGCTGCACAGCAAGACAGAAATCGCAAGGACATTTCCAATATGTGAATATTTCAAGTTTATTCAAACCAGAAGGGTGTGCAGTAATTACAGGACACGGTGGAAATAAAGCATGAAGCTGCAATGTCTTTTTGTGTATAATCTGTCATTTTAAATCAGTGAATTGTAATTTGAACTTCATTCCGTCAGCAAAAGAACATAACTCAGCCTGAGCTGGTGGACTACTTCGAGAAGAAAGTTATTTGAAGAAAAATGTCCTTAATTTCATCCAAAAAAAAAAAATACTAAAGGAACAATTTGCGCCAGACCAAAACAAGTCTGAACCCAATTCAACCTATTTCCACCATTCTAGAGGTGCACTAACATCTCTCTATATTCAATCTGGAAACACCTCACAATACGTCATGCCTTAACTGAAATCATATATATATATATATATATACTAAAATTAATTTAGTTGATACCATTTAGTTTTATGAATAAAATATAGTCCCAGTGTGATAAGACTGAAACATATGTCTGTATTAATAAAAGAGTGACTTTTTTTGTTAGATTGAAATTAAAGGTTGTTTTTGTCTATAGGAAGTCAGTTAAAAAATCTCTGACATGAAAACACTTTCAACATAAGTAATTTCAACTTGAAATCTTTGTACAATGTGTGTTTTGATAAAGGATCAATTCTATTTGTTGTTTATTTGACTTGGTATTTTTCTTTTTCCAGTTCTACCAGGATGTGAAGGACTGGTGGCTGTTTGGCTTCTATTTCTGCTTCCCACTGGCCTGCACGGGAATCTTCTACACACTCATGTCCTGTGAGATGCTCAGTCGCAAAAAAGGCATGCGCATTGCACTCAATGACCACATGAAACAGGTATACATGCAAATGACTGCTGTGCTCATCCAGAGCTGCTATAACCAAAAGACTTGGAAAAACAGGAACTCAGTAGCATCAATATTTGTCTTTGTCTGTGTAGCGGAGGGAAGTAGCGAAGACGGTGTTCTGCCTCGTGTTGATTTTTGCTCTCTGCTGGCTGCCTCTTCATCTCAGCCGTATTCTGAAGAAAACCATATATGACCAAAATGACTCCAACCGCTGTGAACTGCTCAGGTAGGCACAGTAGGCGACGCAAATCCACTGCAAAGTTTGTTCTTTTTGTGAGCCCATTGTTCTCTGCTCTGTGGCTTCCTGTAGACTTTACTGTAAACTTTGCCCTTTTCCCTCACAGCTTCCTGTTAGTGATGGATTATATCGGGATCAACATGGCCTCCCTAAACTCCTGCATTAACCCAATTGCCCTCTACTTTGTCAGCCAGAAGTTTAAAAACTGCTTCCAGGTAAGAGGACACACACTGGTACTAAAAATATTATGAGACACAGTCAACAAAAAGCTTAATAACTGTGTGTGTGTTCTTGCTTCGTAGTCTTGCCTGTGCTGCTGGTGTTACAGAACGTCTCCCCTGGATGAACGAGGTTCAGGAGGACTCTGGAAGGGCTCTTGTCACGGGAACGGACTGGACCGCTCCAGCTCCCGCTCCAGTCAGAAATACACAAGCTCTTCCTAAACACATCACACACATCTTCTGCCAGACCCATATTCCCATCAACCCCCATCAAGGAGAAACAGCGAGGTCACTGCCAATCAGATCCCAGTGAGGAGGGAAAAACGGAGCGAGGTGGAAGTCACTTCTGCAGGACTCACAGCAGACTGAAAGACCCAAACTGACGACTGAAATAACAGGACTGTACCTGTTCAGGCTGTAATACTAACTGCAAAAACCACGATGAAACCAAGGCTACATAAATCTGTTCAGAGTAACAGGCTGAGGCTTGTGTAGAGGACTAAAAGTCGCTCGGTGGACCAACATGGTAAATACATTTATAAAGGACCTTTATTAAAGCCACATGTAAATTTATGTACAGGATTATCTACATGCAGATTGCAGACCTATGATTACATCTAGCCTTAGTGCATCATGTATGAATAACAGCACCGGTGAGTGCTACCTGTTGAAGCTTTAATACCTCGTGGGGAAAGATGGAGGGAAACTGTGTTATTTTCCAAAAAGCCTCAAAGGTGCGAGTCTTTTTTATTAAATAAATGCATGAGTGTGCCTCTGCATATAAACACAATCAGTAGCTCATTATCTGACAATCAACTGTATGTTGTTACTGAGCTCCTCAATGCTCACGCGCCCTGGTGACATCACACCAGAGTAAAATGGGCCCCACTGTGCGTCTCACAGTCATGTGGGGAGCGGAACATTGAGACATCTTTTATCTGTAAATCATCGCTGCTTTAAGTCATGTGGCGGGCAGCTGTTGTCCGAGAACACTGACAAATACCAGATGAATCGCATCGTGCTTTGCAGAAGAGGTCATTATCAGTACTATTATTTCATGTAGTTGTAAGTGGTCTCCGTTTCCACTGTGTATAAAGCCTTAACCCATCTCTTACAATGTAGCTTTTATTTTTCTAAGGAAATGTCACAAAACACATGGAGCTTGTTTAATCTTCCAACATGAGGTGTGTTATTATTTCCAATATTAAACCCCCATCAGTGAGTGACCATGTTACAAAGATGTTCCTGTGGCCGGAAATTACTTCTAATAGCTGCTTGAGGAACTCATTTCCGATGATTGACCCATTTAAAAGCTGTAGGAAGGAGAAAGAAGTCCCATACAGCTGGATGTTTTTAAAGAAGTGAATGTTTTTAGTGGAGATTAAATACGTAATGATCATAGAAATTATTTACATATATTAGTTGTTTCCATTAAATATAATCCAGGTAAAATTCAAGATCTCTAACTGATTTAATGTGTTTCTGTTTGTGAAAGAGAGATGCAAGCTAAAGAAGGATCTCATAATGAGAAAGGAACACAGTAAGAGAAATGTTTTCTTTATATCTTATGATAACTTTAGAAACGGGACATCTGTAGCTAGAGGTAGCTGCACGCACTCGGTAGTCAGGCATTTGTGACAAGTCTTGTGATGCCAACACATCAAGAAAAAACGATGCAATTTCTGGCTCTTTAAAATGTCAGACATGAGGAGAAACTGCAGGTTGTGCCTGATATTCCATCAGAGACAATATATGGAATGTGTTCTTAGTATTATCATTTGGGAAAACCTGCATGTTACAATTAATTATAGCAAACTTTAAACCTAAATAAATCAAAGTTTTAACACTGGCAGTAGTAAGAGCGTATGCTGATGATACAAGCACAAGATGCATCCATTTTTTTTTTTGGCTCTCAGTACATCATGACTAAGATATGATGTTGGAGTTTTCTATATCGCAAATGTGTCCTCTTTGAAAAAGCAAAATTTGTGCCGAGAAACCAGACAATGTGTTTGTTCAAATATTATTTTATAGCATTTATGTTTTTATGTATTTGTGTTATTTACTGAACAATTAAAGTATAGTGCATGTATTTAGGATAATTTCTAGACACTATGCAGTCTCATAGTTGCTGACATAATATTTACATGTTATATTCACAATATATCTGCATATATTAAAGGTTCCCTGTGGAGTTTTTGACCTCTAGTGAGCGCCATGGAGCTGTTTTTCTATGAGTGGGTCCCTGTTTTTGTTTTTTCTCGCGCATGAGGACGCACACGTGTGCAGGTGATGCGATACACATTCCTGCCAATGGTTTCACACTATTCCACTGATCAACAGGTGGCAGTAATGTGCCAAGATATGCACCAATGTACCAGCAAAGGCAGGGAAGAAGAAGACAGCTAGCAAGTAAACGGTGATGTAAACAATGCTGGATTTAAAAATACTTTAAAAAATCGACTTTGCAAATGTTTTATGAGGAAGGAAACGCATTCATGAAGTAAACACAAGTTTTGTTTGTTTACTAGAAAACTCCACAGAGCACCTTTAAGTAGGGTGTTTGGAAAGGATGAGTCATTTTTTTTTTTAAACTGTTTTTAGGGCTTGCTGACTTTTCCTGTAAATGTTCCATGTAATGTGCTTTACATCACTCTCCTTATAGCCAACTTTTAGGGATAACTTAACAAATGCTCAAAAAAACTTCAACTTCCCTTTTAAAAGAGTACAGTTCAACAGTACAGCTGTGGTATGAGAGACCGGCACATTCTTGACAGACTTGAACATAAACGATCATCTCTGTTATTAGCAGCCAGTCAGAGGTTAAATATTACGTCACAGGCTTCATATGTTGATTTTATTTTTTTAAGGAAAGGTTACATTTGGTTTACATCTGATTTCAGAGAAACATCACAAAAAGAAAACATGTGAAATGTGTTACAAATTACACTTTACAAGGCTTTTCTGGTTTGAAATTATTGCTTCAGATAACTAGACATTAGGCGCCAGGGGCCAGGTCCAAGAAGCCAGCTTACAGAGATAACGGATGATTTAATCTCAGAAAAGATCTTTATCATCAGTTGTTTTTGTTTACTCATTAAAGCTGTTTCCAGCCACGAGTTCCACAAGGCAGGGAACCTTATGTATTAGCAGTCACTTTATTTTTGTGTTTTTCAACAGAGTAATTTATAAAGGTTTGCTTCTGAGGTTCAATGTCCATGTTTCAGAGAAAACTGTTGAGCAGTACTGGAGAAAAGAAGAGGTTTTCTTTCTTCACATCTCACAAACCACACAGACCTGGCTGTAGTCAATAGATCCCTGAGGTCAAAGACATGCGCTGCTACATTGATAAGCTTCAATGTAGGATAAACAAAAATCTAAAATAATGACATGAAACTAAACTAACTGATAAAGCTTATTGATATTAATTCAGTTTGGAGGAATTTCCCATTCGAACTGGCAAACTAAACGTAGGCTACACTGAAGTGTCATCAGAATATGTGTCAAATAAAACTTGAACTAAATAAAAAATTAATTCTGAGCCACATCTTTCGCAACACTCAAAATGATTCCCTGCTAAGAGAATAGTTTATTCACAGCAGAGCTTCAGTCTCCCTGTGTTGCTGCAGATGAATGATTTTCTGAACAAACAGTATTTTAAGTCTTGTGCCCACGCTTGATGTGGTTTTGGACATTTGGTGAGTTTTGGGAATTTCCCTTCTATGTAGCCAGCACCTTAAATTGTGGTGTGCCATTGCAAAAGTTCAAATTATTTTGATCACTTGTGACGTTATACTGGCGAACGATCCGATTCTTTTCAATGGCTCTTTGGTATGAACAAAGGGAACCCGAGTCGAACTTGGCGACAGCCGATCTTTTCATCATTGTGCCCAAATTTCACTGCCTGCCCTAAATCCACTCCCTTGTAAACAGTGAGAACCAGCCAGTCAGTGTTGCATGAATTGCACTCAAAGCAAGGCAACTTTATTTACATAACACACTTCATACAGAGGGTAAATTTGCTGACAAAGCAGAGGGATATGGTGTCACCTTGCCAATCATTGACAGTAGGTCTGGCAGTACAAGTAATTTAGTGCTGCTAAACCTAGTCCACAAATGCAAAATTTAATTATATTGGTGGGATGTCTGTTTGAAGTTTGAATCTGATCCAAATCTTACCCTATTCTAAATTTCCCTCTGGATCAATAAAGTATCTAATCTAATCATAAACCTAGTGATTATTTCGCAGATGAACCTAGTAACCCCCGCCCACTAACAAGAACCAAAAAAAGAACTGCTGAAGAAATTGAGCCATAAGATCACTACTCACCACTACAGTATCTCTTCATTACTGAGCTCAGGTTACCTGGCACATTAAAGTAAAAGTATAACTTATAAAAGAAGAAATCACACATTCTTTCTCTTACAATTGAGAGATGAATTCTTTAGCAGTAAAACGCACCCTTATTCAATTCAGTGCACTCAGGGGTTTTGCAGCTGTAGCCTTACTTGTTCTGGTTTGACCAGTAATGTATGGTGGCTAATGTTCGCAAACTGAAGATAGATTTTGCTGTGTAACTGACATCATGACTCCTCGCTACCATCATCCCATATTTGACACTTCAGCCAAAGTTACATAGGTTCCCTTTTATGTAAGTTTCCCCAATTTTTCACTCTTTCTAGTGTTAGGACCAGGTGTCTTTATGAATTGACTCTTAGCTAAAAACTCTACCTAGTCATTTTTTTTGCAACATTAAAGTAATAGTTTGACATTTTGGCAAATAACGCTTTAATAATCGCTTTCTTGCCGAGAGTTAGATGAGAAGATTGATACCTATTGATCTTTTCTTCTAACTCTCGACAAGAAAACAAATAAGCGTATTTTCCCAAAATGTCAAACTATTGATTTAAAAAAGTAAAGTCAATCGGTTAGATCTTATAAATAAAAAATTGTATAAGCCTAATTTTGTATTCTTGAATACTGCACATAGTTTGTCAAATATGAGCTGTAGTTAGTTGCCGTTTTTCCTCAAATTATGCTCCGTACCCACAGAAGCATGAACATGTGACTGACAGAGAGATTAATCTCAAATAACTTTAACCTCATTATTTACTCTCGTCTCCCCACATTTTCCCTCTCTGTCTTCCTGGCTCTGTATGAAGTCCCTCGCACCACATTCCTCTGCTAATATGGACATTCTAGCTTCCAGTTCTTCTTTCACTCCTCAAACACAGCTTCAAAGGACAGATGAGAGCAATTTGGTGTTTGAGAGACTCTTTACTTTAGGTTTGGATTTCCTTCAAACAGTGTTACATGAGTGGTTGTGGAAATAAATATTACAGCACACATCAAATGGCTGAGTGTTAATCATGTTAGAAATCTTTCCATGAAATTAAAAAGAAAGAAAATGAAAGTCTTTGTTGACTAAATTTATTTTGCTAATCGTTCCAAAAATTCAGGAATGATGAACACGGGACACAATTGTCATACACATTTATGATACTTCCAACATAATACAAAAAAAGAAAACTGTACAAATGTTTGAATGTGACAAGATCAAACTGTTTCGAGGAGAACTTTTCATACTCTAACTAGTAGATACATAAAAAAGGACAGGTACAGTTTGTTGGTAGAAAATGTATCTTGACAGCTTCATAGTCGACACATGTGCGATGCTCTTCACTCCATGGGTTGCTCCTGCCTCTCTTTGAACTCATTAACTCTCGCCTGGAACGAAATAAAAGAACATTGGAGTTGAGACAGACAGTGTGGGGAGTTTTAAACTTAATCAGTACTGGCTGACTTTCCTTTCACCATGGGACTAATATACAGAGCCAACCAGACAACCCAGGGCTTCTTCCTGTATCCCACATGAAAATAATATTCTTCCATGTGTGGAAAATTAAGGTTCACTTCTTGCTTGCCTTCCTCTGTAGAGAGGTCAGAGCACCGGGTCAGCTTATGGACAGAAGCTCTGTGGTGGGCAGAGACAAGGAGGACCCTTCAGCAGGGCAGAAGTTGCTGACAGCTGACACAGGAAGATGACTGTTGATGCTCCCGGCTCAGGACACAAACGGGATGTGGAAATCTTCCAGTATCAGAGAGTGCAGTACTTTTAAACGTTTTAATTTTAGTTTGAAAACATGGTTGAAGGACAATCAGGTCTGTAGTCACTGAACTAAGAGACACTGAATGTGGCCAGCATTGCTACCGAGTGTTTGGTTGGTAATTTTGTGTGCTGATGAACTGTCTGTTGTTGATGGTTTGCTCCCTCGAGGGAATTTAGTATTGTTCTTCTGTTTGTGTCGGGCTGGCTGTCATTTTTTGATTTGTTTCTTAGTTTTCCGTATGGTATTTTATTGGGTCTGTGTTTTTACAAAGTGTAAGGTTTGATTTACTATAGCTAATTTATTATCTCTGTAACCTGTGCATCATTACTGGCCTCTGCCCAGGGACTACAGATATAAATTTGCTTTTAGCTGTATCTGGCACACATTATGTATTGTGCATTGTCCCTGATAAATAAATAAATCAAATAAATAAATAAATAAACATGCCAAATATGAGCTTGTGAAATACCTGTAAACTGGCCAAATTTGGGTTGGACTGCAGATCCTAACACCAAGACACATTTATGTCTGTGCAGTAATTATTATAAACTTATTTACAAATGTATTGATTTAAAGTGATCAGTTCATTGTTTTTCTATATGAACTGAAGAAACAGCTAAGAAATCAATATCGAAACACTGCTGCTCATTTTTTCCTCAACAGGAGACACACAGGTTTACCTGAAAGGTGTTGAGAACATGTTGAGAAACATCACTGAGCTCGTTCAGGCCCCTCCGCAGCAGCTCGGTGGCTGGAATTCCCCCTGGAACAGACAGCGGATACATGTGAGGAAAACTGCCACCACGAAAAGTAATAACAAACACAACCACAGGTGATGCATGCACGTCTTCATCTCTCCAGAACGCAAGTGACAATCATTTTTGAAACATGACACTGCCACTAATTGCAATTTGTGTTTAAGCACTGGTTCGCAAATGACTGCTGACGACCCAGAAGGCCAATAAGAAATGAAAACTTAATGTGCCATTACAACTGCACGGACCTATACAGTCGCCTCTCTGTTCGCGCCGCTAAATTTAAACTTGAACTTGAAGAGCTACTCGTTTTTTCCAGGTTCTTCTCATTATAAACGGAATACTTTTGCTTTATTGGTTTTTTATTAACATCACTCTCTGCTTGAGCGTCTTGTTACAGTCATCTAATAGATTGATCACAATATGCAATACTGAAAACAAATGGATGAAAAGAATTGTTCGATGCAGTCCTGGCCCTCTTCTCCCGAATGACATGGAGGACTTCCACCCACGCATTTTCACTGTGGTCATGGTGGGAAATGATGACAGAATAAAATACAGACATGTAGCTGAATATGTGAAAGCACAGTGGAAACTAAGGTTTTTCCTGGGGCCTGGAAGGTAATTGTGTCTTTCTGTGATGAAGCCATGAGGAAAGATCTTCCAGGCATCCTGAAACTTAGTTCAACAACAAAAACAAGTTGTTTTCCTAGTCTGGCAGAGTCCTTTCATGTGATGGGGCTGCTGCTGTCTGTAGGCACTTTGTGCAAAGCGGATGACAGATTACTTTTTCTAACAAGGCAAGTGGTTATATAGCTCTCTTTGGACAAGAACAAGAGGGGAGGTACATGTGTGTAACTTCGTAAAGTCAGTCACTGGCCTTTCTTGTTCGGCTGAGTGGACAAAGTGAATGCACCAGACTCCAATTAACATAATCACTCTGCAACACAGCCCAAAAATGTTTACTCTCTAGCTGTCCTACGCATGCGTGCACACACAAACTGACCTGGATTGTACGACAAAGAAGATGAAGTGGGTTTACAGGGTGTCTCTCACCTCGTGTCTGAATGCGAAAGTTGATCTTGCTCTCAGACGGATGGGTGATGGTGTAGCCACAAAAGTCCACATCCACACTGATGGGAAAACAGGAAAGAGAAAGAAAGATATGTGGTTATTATCAATGTTTTGCTTAAAATGGGTGGAGGAGTTTTAGTGTTGTTACAATTTTTCCACTATCAACTTATCCCAGCTTATGTGGACTGACTGAGAACAAAAACAGTGGGAACAAAGTGAGAATAAGAGTCCCTTTTTTGTTATGATCATTAGAAATTTTCACAATGATCTCTATGAGGTGTAAGGGAAAAAGCAGTCCCCTCCAGCTGGAGTCAAATCACAAATGACACAAATAAAGTCTATGTACTCCAAACATGCCGCATGGGAGTAGGGGGGTTAAATGTTTTTAAAGGAAAACGGGTCAAACCTGTGACCACAACATGCTGAGTTTAAAGCAGCAGTTTGTTAAAACAAATAAAAAAAATTAAAAAAACACTGACGTCTTCATGATCATATATCTGAGGGAGTTGCCCAGTGTATGGTCTTCATCATGCAGCACAAATGTCACACAGCCCTCATCACCCCCATCAGCCTGGACCTAAAACACAACAGAAATACTATTATTAAAACATCACACATTAGCCAACTCCCTCCTTCGAGATGAGTGAGTGAGAGAATAAGTCACATGGAGAGGGAGCTATAATGCAGTACTTATTATCTCACAGATGCTGCGCATTGACGAGCATCAGTTGAACATATTGAACTGTTTAAATACTGGCCCCCAGTGGAGAAACCCTGAGTCAGCCATGGACCGAGAAGGAAGCAAAAGTAAATTAGGTAGTTATTTACGTTTCAGGTAATCTTAGGCGTCTTTAGCATGACGCCTCTCATTATTTGAGTCCACAACTAAGGCTGCATTAGAGATAAGAGAACCGCTTTTTAACGCACTTTGGGTTTCAGGTGGAATAGTTGTTTTCTCATTGCTAGCTTCTGTAGCTACCCACGTGAGGAGTTTACAGGCGGTCGAAATGATATCATTAGCTTCTTTAGTTGAATATGTTCTTACAGAGTTTAACAAGGCCAAAGTCTGTATACATATCAAAAGGCATAAGGCATTTTCGCTTCTTACCATCTCCAGCACTGGTTTCTTTTCGGCTTCCCCAGCCATGCTTCACATTACGACTGTCTGTTAATGTGGACCCGCGGAGTTTCAGCCCTCAGCTTTGTCTGACCGGCAAGTGTCAGAAATAATAATAAAATGAAATTACTGATATGAAATGTAGTCCTATATCAGGATAAAGTCTCTAAAAACATAAAACCACCACCTAACCTAACCCTGACTTAAATAGTTTTAAATTGTGGGTGTTTGGTGCAGACAATGCTCTTTTAAGCATTTTAACATTAAATGTTTTTCTCTCCTGCAGTACCAGCTCACGGCTTTGCAGGTATACACTGCACAGGGCTGCACTTACAGTGTTCTGTTATTTCTTTTAAAAGTTTTTGTCTCTGTGGTTCAATGGGTTACCCATTCACACATTTATTTGTACCTCCAACCCAAATGGTGAAAAAATGCCTGTAAATATTTCCTCATACAACCCACAGTGGAGGATAATTGCATGTTGATGGAGAAGTTTAAAATTAAAATGACAAGGCCACTTCCCACTGTCTTGTTGTTGCTAAGATTGAATATAAAAAGTTATAAATTAACCTCACATAAACACAGAGGGGAGGGAACACTTTTAAAGCTTTATAACGTTACCTACGTGTAAAGAAAGTGGACAAGATGTTTTTACAATTTATCTGTCCTATCATGTTCCATGTTTCCTTGGGACTGTACAAAAACAGCCAATTGACGTGATGATTTACCAAGCAGCAGTGTTCCACAATAATGATGATGTTGCAGGTACACTGTAAACAACACATTTTATTTCAGCATTTCAGCAATGTTGCAGTAATGAACGATCCTGTAATGCTGATTGCTATAACTTTGCACATAGTGTTTAGGTACTGCAAGTTTTGTGAGAAACGTTTTAGGTGAGATATTCATTAATCTGGACTTCACAGTTTTTTTTTGTTGTTGTTTGTTTATGTCTTAGCTGGCTCTGGTATGTGGTAGGTAGTGATATAATGTAGTTGCATTGTTAGGTAGATAACGATAGAGTGGGAGTTATCTACTTACAAAAAAACTGTGTATTTATATTTTATAGATTAAATACACATTTTTTAACATGCACACATGACCACTGTCAAATATAAATCTAAGCCTTCTAAGTATACATGCATATAAAGCAACCTGTTAATTAATCATTAAATATTTATTCCAGTATATTTGCAGAACTCCTTGTATGTGTACACATACTTGGTCAATAAAGCTGATTGTGATTCTGCAACAGCGCGTAAGTTGCCTGTAAGACCTTGTCAAGGGCTAAAATAACTGCAGTAAATTCAAAGCGTCGACATAACGTGACGTAGGCATGAAAACATGTGACGACAACAGTGCATGACAGGAAGTTAAAAAAATGTAGTTGAAAAATCGAAACAAAACAATTGAGTACATAGGCCAGGGAATGTGGTTAGAACTACATTAGCTAGCAGGAAAGTGAATTCGTTTCCGGTTTGAGTGATTTGGAAACCAGAAGTCACTCGAAAGGGATTAGCTAGCTTGCTAGCAGATGAAATCTCTTTAGATGTTGGAATTTGCGCTAAATGAGCTACTTTGAAAAGCGCTGACATATCGAGGTATTGGATTTGTTATTATATATCACTGTTAATTGTATTAGCTATGTAGCTAAAAGATTTGTTGTAACTGGTATTACAACAGTTAACGTTACCTCCGTAACGCCGTTATGTACATAGGTGAAAAACATTATTAGCTAGCTAGCCTGTTGTTTTGCAGCCACCGTTAATCTCGCTTTCGTTTTCATTTCTCGTGACTACTGGACCATGTAGCTAGTAGGTTAGTTAGTTTAGTGGCTACTAACGTTAGTATTTGGTTGCTAGTTATCATTTCTTGTACTTCATTCCTTTCCTATCTGTAACGTTGCCCTCTGTTTCGCCAGAATCATTCTCTGTTAAGCAATCTCCTCTTTCCCCAGCCCATTCCGCTTGCCTCTAGTTCCACCAGTAACATCTCACAGTTTTTGTCCGTGTGTTGTCAGCGACTAATAGAGCTGAAACTCCAGCCAGCTGTTGCCATGGCAATCCTGTTTGCTGTGGTGGCTCGTGGAACCACCATCCTGGCAAAGCATGCATGGTGTGGCGGCAACTTCCTAGAAGTGACTGAACAGATTTTAGCCAAAATCCCATCAGAGAATAACAAATTGACCTACAGCCACGGCAGGTAAGACTTACACACACACTTACACACCTCTGTTAACACATAAGGAGTCGGCCTAGACCTGCTCTTTATGACAAAGTGCCCTGAGATAACGTTGTTATGATATGGCGCTATATAAATAAAACTGAATTGAATTGAATTGTTACACAGCAGTCACCCACTCATATGCTGTGGCTATGTGGGTTTGCGTGTCTTTCCCAGTTTAGGAAAGTTAATTTCCTACTAGCATAATAGAAAGTGCACTATGGGTAGAAACGTCGCAAACTTACCTAGAATGCTGTATAAAATGCCTCTCAATGCTAATTTCCCACCCTGAGGCAGACCTGTCCCCATTGGTTCCCAGCAGTTTCCTCAGGCAAGTGTAAATTTTGGCCAACAATTGTCAACTTTGACAATGCACACAAAAAACAAGCTCTACTTGTCATCAGATTAAGGCAAGAAATATCAGTTAACCTGCAGTTTTGTCAGATTTTCCCACTTTACCATCTACAAAATATTGTAGGGCTGCAACTAACGATTATTTTCATTATCGATTAATCGTTTAATCTATAAATTGTAAAAAAAAAAAAAAATCATAATTCTTGCTGATATAATGAACTCCTACGACATCATTATTCTTCCATGTGATGTTACTTTAATTACTCGTTTTTTCATGCACATTCACACACCTGTGAAACCTTTTAAGACCTTTTTGTGTCCAAGTAATCAGGATTTTCAAGCAGAAATACACCTGTGTTCACTGACTAGATACAGTGTGGACTGTCACATATTATAAACCACAACCTGAAACAATAAAGTGGTATCACATGCCACAAAGTCACAACGCACTGTGTCCTCACTCAAAAATCTTTGCAGTAAAGAAATAAGAAGTGAATACCAGTGTCATTTAGAGTTACAGCCTGTTCACTACTGTTTATCTATTGTTATTTTCTTAGACATTTTACAGTGCATGCAGTGTATTGTATTGAACTGTGTGCTATGTGTAATGTTGACAAGTCTCATCTTTTTTCTTTTTTAGCTATCTCTTTCATTACATCTGCCATGACAGAATCATATACCTGTGTATCACTGATGATGTAAGTATATAATTGGCTCAGATATCGGTGTATTTATTTGTTTAAGGGTGAGTGTGAAGTTGAGTGACAGATATTAAAGGTCCTTTGAAATAGCTTTGAGATCGTAATTTGACCTGCTTCTGTGTTATGCAGGATGGGGCATGATGCACTTCATGTGAATAATTGAATATAAAGAAGAGTTCAGAAGTAAAGTTGAGTAACCCAGCCACTTTGAGAAACAGAAATAAAGTTATTGGACCCAAATACATCTCCAACCCATGTTTGTGAAGTAATATATTGAGCCTATAACACCAGGAAGCAGAATAATACACTTAGACATTTCACTGGACCTTTTAATGGGAATGTATTTAAAATAATAACTCTTATATTTAACTTTTTGTTTTTGTACTGAAGGACTTTGAGAGGTCACGTGCATTCAGCTTCCTCAGTGAAGTCAAGAAGCGCTTCCAGACAACGTATGGGTCGCGAGCACAAACAGCCCTGCCTTACGCCATGAACAGTGAGTTCTCCTCAACACTGGCAGCTCAGATGGTGAGTATGACAAGAGCCTGAGCATACTGAGCACCATTTCTTTTATGAGGGCTCTGTGACTGCTTTTTACTTCTATAGCCAATAAAAAACTATGTACAGATTTAGTACACAAAATATACCTAGATCTCCTTTCCATTTCCGTCTTTTCCCTCTACCTTTGCAGAAACACCACTCAGACCCACGAGGATCAGATCGTGCCACTGAGACTCAGATGCAAGTGGATGACTTGAAGGGCATAATGGTCCGCAACATAGGTGAGCTTCTCATGAGTTTCTCCATGGCACACAGTGATGGTGAAATTACCTCTTTTTGATATAGGGCTATAAGATAATAATGTAATCTACGTAATACGTAAAAATCTGATGAAAACTGGAGGATTACTGTTTCAGATGTCAGTGAGATTTCACCAACCATTTGATCTGAATCTCATTACACTGGACCTTTAGTGTCTCCCAAGTGAACATTGGCTCCCTCTGTGTCTCTTTACAGACTTGGTAGCTCAGAGGGGAGAGAAGCTGGAGTTGCTGATTGACAAGACAGAAAATCTGGTTGATTCAGTGAGTTTAAAGACCAGTACTGATGCACGATATTTGGCTGTATACAAGCTTATATTTTGACAGTAATCTATCAAGCTACTTATCCACAAATATTGTCACTGATGTTACTTTCTCTCCCTACTCAATTTAGTCGGTCACATTTAAGACCACGAGTCGTAACCTGGCACGAGCCATGTGTATGAAGAACCTCAAGCTGACTGTTGTCATTGTGCTTGTGTGCCTGGTGAGTACGGACAGACAGGGTAACTGGTGAGATGCTGGTTATTAATGGTATACAGCGTAATGGTTCTGTAATCAATTTGGTGGATTGTTACTTTGGCTGTATCTGTGCTGAGAAAATTCACTTAGTTGCAAACAGTGCATTTTTTTTCCATTAACATGAAAAATTAACCCGATTGCTTAACTACTACTGTTTTGATTTTTAGCTATGATGAGGCTCAGCTGTCTTGTAAAACTCCTGTAATTTACTCAACATTATTAACTTACTGAAAACACATTGCAGCATTGGATCTTTCCTAAGAGGGCTCTTCGGCATTGTTTGACATTGACTGAAGGAATTCCTTCTGTGTGTTGCGACCATAGACTGTATATAAAGATGGACAACGCATCTCCACTCCAGTTTTTGGGGAGCTGTCATGTCGTCAGGCATCTTTATATACAGTCTGTGGTTGCGACTGTGTGTCTCACTGTGTGAACTTTGTTTCTGTGCCTTGTTTCAGGTGGTCCTTTACATAATCGTTTCTGCTGCCTGTGGGGGCCTCAGCTGGCCTACTTGTGTCAAATAGTGAGAGGAGAATGGGGATAAAACAGAAGGAGAAAAGGAAGAGGAGAAGAAGCGCCTGTTCACCTCTGCCTGCCAACGGATGCAAAAGACAAAAAACACAACTTTCCTTCCTTTACTCTTCTAGCTTCAACTTCCCCAGAAGACACATGCTGCTCCTCTGCCTGCCTCCTTCCTCAGCCCCTGGTTGATATTGTGCACACTGACTTGCCTTCTGGACAGGGAGTCCCACCTCATACCCACAGTAATGGACAGCAGCCATGTGGCCTAAAACTGATGTGGAACAATAATATTGTCTTATACTAGTCTGGTACATTCATCCTGTCTAATGAACTTAGTGGTCTGATGTATCAATTTGTCCTATGTCAATAATCCTTTCAGACATTATACCGGAATTAACCACAAAGATAGCAAAGGTTGCTTTGTTATTGTCCTGCTTTTCCTTTGCTGTCAACGGAGACATGTGGGCCCTGCATTTACAGT
This sequence comes from Maccullochella peelii, assembly GCA_002120245.1. NCBI lineage: Eukaryota > Metazoa > Chordata > Actinopteri > Centrarchiformes > Percichthyidae > Maccullochella > Maccullochella peelii. The sequence goes on from LKNJ01002241.1 coordinate 26,443, forward strand.
GGGCTGCAGACCCATCCAGAAGGACTCCCACAATACAGTGTCTGGTTCTCTGTAACATAACTTAACATTTATAACTTAATTTTTAACAAAACCGATGCAGTATATATAGTATGTCTCAAGTGGCAAGTGTCTAGCAAAACAGATTTTCTGATTCTCATGTTTTATCTCCAAGCACAGTAGTGTATGCTCAAATGGATGTTGTAAAATACGAGATATGATCCTACAAATAAATATTGTAAATTTGATTGATATTACTGATTCAAAAGACGTAATGTTTCTTTTAAATCAAGCCTGATTTTTGAGAAATGACTTTTCCTTCCCACCTTGATACAGTAGGAGGCTTCCTTTCCCCTTTTAGCTCTGCTTGGATGTTCAAGTGTGCCCATATGTTCTTTCTGTTAACACAATGCACTTTTTACATTGTACATAGATTTTCATCCTTGCAACATATGATTTATAATCATGTAATTATTTAATTGTACATCTAGATTTGAAATAAAATCTGATGGTATCAAGTGGTTGATCTTTACAGATGGAAAACAAAAGAGATGTTATGACATGTGTGGCTTTCTTTCATTTTGAACATTTCGACCTGAAAGGAGCCGAACTGGTGAAGGCAATTTTTCTTTCATTAATTGATTAAAACGAATTGTCTATGACTAACCGTTAGTTGCACGGGGTCGCCAAGTTATCACATTGTGTCAAAGGTCAAGCGAACCACACTGCGGGACACTATGACCTGATCGCCGATATGACCAGGCTGTCGTTTTGAATAACATGGTATGACATTGGTTTGTCCAGGATTTTCTGAGAAAGAAAAACGACCAGGTGAGACTAATTATTTCGTCTTTTATTAGCTTCGTCAGCGGCGCGCTCCTGTGGGCGCTGCTCGCTCCTGTGACAGGTACGAGCCATCAAACTACTGCTGTTTTGGGTTTTGTTTTGTTTTTTTTAAGTTTAACTAAGTGGTTTTTATTAACTTAATTGACTTGAATTAAGGCAGTGTATATGTTTTATCTCGCATTATTTCCATACTTTAGTTGTATAAGTTATTTCAGGTACCACACCAGTTGTAGCTTAACGTTAACTTATTACCACCTGTCAACAGAAATTAACGTTAGCGCCAGGCACTTTGTTCTTGTTTGCTTCATAGCTAGTTAACATTAAGCTAGTTAGCCTTTTTTTTTTCTTTGTGTCAACGGCTCCGTTTTTGTTTTTTAACCGTTGAAATTCCCGGTTTAACTCTCAGTGTCGTTAGTGATAACGTAACGTTATTCCGCTGTGTTTGTAACTTTAATTTAAGACCGCTAACGTTAGCTAATACCGAGGCATTTTAACATAATACTAGTTTGTTCCCTAATCTTTTAAAGTGTCCCAGGGGTGTTGTGTAGTCTACCGTGTTTTAAACCATGTATGGACTTGAAAGAGTATTTTCCTTGCTATTTGTAGCTGCATACTATGTTTACTCCTGATCTAATTATAGACCTAACTGGTTGGAGGAGGTCTCACACAGGGATAATCTTGTCAATCAGGTGTTGCAGGGGGCTAGTTGTTTTGATCAGAAACTGTTGTACCAATGACCTCAGGAGGAATGAGCCGCTACAAATACACCCAGCAAGATTCACTCATGTTATTTTAGTTTTAATCACACAACTTTGACAAGGTGACTGTGGACCCCCTATTTATCTGCTTGCAAGTTGATTACACTGTGGTCACTTTAAAAAAACAATTTCAATATCCTTGTGGTGTTATTTGCACCATATTGCAAGGTGAAACTACCCTTACTACACCTTATGAAACAGTACAGTACAGCACCACAAAACACTGTTCTCAAATGTTGCTATAGAATATAGTTGAATATACGTCACCATATTGACTAATATTCTGACTGTTGAGAGACAGTGCCATGCTATTCTTCTAATCAGGCTCATTGGTGTGGTTTTGTTCCCCTGTGCTTGACAGAGGGCCGCGTTGTCCTTGTGGTATGCTGGCAGAAATCCCCCCCAGCTTGACCTGCTGCCCTGCTGCTGTGTAGTATGGGGGGCAGCTCTGTGCATGGGCTTTTAGATGGCTGTCCCTGCTACTCATAACTGCTCACTGTATTGTACTGATATGTCCAGTCACCCATGAAAAGACAAGGCAAGGAAAGGCCATTTGAGGCTTTCTGCACAGTGCCTGAGGGTCTTCAGAAATGGAGAAGTATTGTTCTGTTTATCTCTCAGTTTTAAATGTGTAATATAATTTGAAGGCAGTAACTTGCATTGGATTTCTTTAAAGATAAACAGAGTTACTTAGGGAGGCCTCGTATCAAACAGTAAGGCTTATAATTCATGTGAGCCAAGTACAAAATAACCCAATTTTATTATTTGACTGTAGTGTCAGGATCAATTGTCGACCTGTTTGTGTACAACATGAGGCCATGTTATCAGTGACGTTGTCAGCGGAGGGCTTTGGAGAACTTATCAGTTGTAGCCGACATTGTAATGTGTCTTGCCATCTTGGAGTAAGTGAGTTTCTATGCAAATTCTGGTTGGGATCTACCATTTAAAACTGTCGAAGTGCAACATTATCCTGCACCTAGGCCTCCCACCATTCTGCTTCCCTTTTCACTTATCCAATACTAAAAAGCCGCCTGATCCATTCCCTCATAAAAGAGGGACTTTGGCTGCTAAGCAACAGTGCATGCCAACTCAGCCTGGCAGGCCATGGCCACTCCCCCTGCACTGGGCTCGGCATGGATAAGGTAACATGGTGCTTTCTTCCTCTTGGTTCCTCTGTAAACTTGGGAGTGGAGCTCTACACTGAGCACAGTGTGCAGCCAAGTCACTGATGGTGTCTGACACAATGGCTGGTTGGAGAGATTGCTGATCCACTGCTGCAGTAGGCCTGCAGGTCATGTTACCTCAGGGAGGGGAGGAAAGAACAGAGTCCAACGCCTGCACAAGGGGCACCCTCATTCAGGCTGTGATGTTACTGATGCACGATTGACTCTAAACACGAGCAGGGAGGAGTAGTGGGACGGGGGGGGGGGTTCGTTGGTGTCTGGCTGAAGCAGACTCGCACCACTGTCCGCCCAGTTGGCTGGATTTAGTGCTCTGGAAGGAAAGCAGTAATGGGATTGTCTCTAAGAGGGTAAAACGAACCGGGTGAACCTGCAAAAACTGAGTGATACAGCTGACTGTGGAGGCATTTTCTTCCCCACTGTTATGAATGGAGAGGACAAGATGGAGGTATTAAGTTAGTTCATATTATAGTTGATCAGTTTTTTTAGTTAGTGAAAGGTAAGTGTTGTAGACCTGTTTAAAAAATGTATTCTTTCTGTAGTGTTTCTTTCTATTCATTGTCTGTGTCTTTTAGCTTGAATTGCATGGTTTTCTTTTTCCATAAACATTGTCAGGTCATGGTTTGTCTCAGGTGCAGTTGTACTTTACGTAAAAATGTAATGCCCAGTCACATTTAAACCAGCAAAATCACTGTTCTGCGTTGTTGTTGTGTGTTGGAAGATACTGCAGTGGCCTTGGAGGGGCAGTTTTTGCCAAGGTTCAACGTGCACAGCAGTTTGCCAAGACTGTATATATTTTATTTGATTGTAAGGTGTGTCTGCCTATTAAACAAACATTGTTCATCCAGATTTGGACTGTTGGCCTTGTTGATAAAAGCAGCGCTGCTTTGATATATCAGCAGTAGTGTTGAAAGTAAGATAGATTTAAATATTCTAATTATAATAGATTATAAACATGTAATAATTATTGTGGCATGTCTATATTTTCAAAATGTTGTTCTTATTTTACATTTTTAAGCCAAACTTTAAAAAAGACTTTAAAGAATAGAGTAACACTCAGATGTTTTAGCTGGGGACTCTAAATCATTCATGTTGTGGTTGTTGTCTTTACAGACTGAGCTGCGTAGGCACAGGCCCATACTTTGCTCTAAGGTCGAGCATATTTCTAACTGACATTTTGAAGTGTCTATGCTTGGAATTGAGGCCAGAATGGTCCAGCTCTCACTAGGGACACCTAAGCTGGATTTTTATAAATGTCGTGTTTTTGAGGAAACAGTCTTTTGTTTTGCTTCCGGAAAGTTTGCATAAAAATTTAGATCTGTGTATGCTGGTGTTTCATTCACTATTATGGGGGAATTACACCTGGGGCAGATGGAGCTATAAAACCGTACAAGGCCAACTTTTTGCTATAGAAACATGTTTAGATTATTTATTATTCTGCTGGAGTTTACTTCAAGTGTTACATTTTCTTATATGCACGAGGATGTCTGGGGTCTGCATACAGGAACATTTTCAGGCCTTTGGTGACTTGATATCTTACTCTCTGGTGGTACACATACCACCACAATGGCGCTTTTGTTGTAGTAGTGGCTGGCAAGCTTAGCAGTCCAGTCAGCTTAAATAAACACAACAGTTCACAACAAAGCAGTTAAGACTGCCGTTTACTTCTCATGCTAAACGCATGTTGGCTCATTTCAGAGTAGAAACATGGCTTGTAACTGCTGGTCCAGCCTCACATTTAAGCTTTTATTAAACCATGATTCAGAAGAGACTGCAATGACAACAGTGGTAGTGATAATTTCTTCTCATTCTCACCTGGAATGTAAAGTGCACCCCATAGGAAAAAGTAGCCTGTATTATCTCTCTATAGGTGCCTTGAAATATGATGCTGTGTCTGGTAAAACATCTTTAGAAAGGGTACAGATACTTGGGTAACCTGATATTCAACAATCTTAATGAAATTACAGCTTGTAGCACACAGCACAACTAGGAAATAATTTAGATGGACTTGCACTGCAGTATATCCTAAGCATGATTCTGCATTTTTCATTGGACTGTCATAAATAATTTGAGTATCCAGCTACTGTTACAATGACCAATGGCTACAAAGGGTGTCCAGGGCAATCTAAAGCCTTTTTGAGAAATTACAAAGGTAGGTTTAAAAAATTTGACCTTTTCCTCCTCTTTACAGATATTCATGCCTGATCAACAGTCGGATGGACTGCAGTACAGCTAAGTTGTGAGGTTATTTAGAACTACAGAAGTCTGCAAAATCTCGTCCAAACTCCGAAATGTCTGATAAGACATTTAACATGTCCCACAGAGACCTGCAGCTGGGCCTCTCCCCTGAGAGCCATTACAGCAACTCTTCACTTTCCCCTTCACCTGACTCCAACAGTAGTATTTCTAACCTGAGTGACGGAGAAGCCAACAGCTCCCCTGACATCAACATGCTGGAGGGCTGTCTCAGCGACGGTACCCCTGTGGATAGCCTCTACAACACCACCTTACCACAGGGCAATGTGTTCTGTGGTGTAAGCATGAACTTGAACCAAACTTTTATTGCCACACCTGTTAATGGCAGTGTGAATTTTTGGAATGAAAGCTTGAGTCTGAGCAGCCATGAGATGGGATCAGAGGAGTACCAGACTTTTAGTAAGAACACAGAGGATGGAAGAAGTAACAGTACAGTGATATCTCCAGACTCTGCTGGGAGGGAAAGCCAGGTGAGTTCATGGGAGACCTCCTGTAGAGGATCCACTGAGAATGACAGCTACTCAGTGAGCTCTGGGGAAATGGTAATAAGGAGCAACAGTTTTTGTCTGGAGGACCAGTCACTCTTGGTAATCTCCTCCCTGGAGGAGTCGTCAATCTCTCTAGCTGCAGGCCATCCAGCATTGCCTTCTGAGTCTAACTTGCTGTTGACCTTTCTGCCGGATGTCTGCGAAAAATCCACAGAAAGCGTCACTGAGGAGAACGTAGGCCATCCGTGTCTTGGCGTGACTTTCACTCAGACAGAGCTCCCCACTGAGGAAAATGATATGGCAACAACATCCAACTCTCTAGTTGTTTTGCCAAGTGAGAATGAAGGAGGTCTTTTGATGACCTTTGTCTGTGAAACATCTCCTGCAGATTGTGGGAAAGAGGCTCACTTTGCTAGTGCTGAAGCAGAGCACCATTCCCCAGGAGCATTTACACCAGAACAAGGCAAGGCCTTTGTGTCCACTCTGTCAGCTATGCAAGACACTGATAAGGATTTTCATACTTCCACTCCAGTACTAAACATTGGGAACAGCCTCCCTTCCTTTTCAGAGTCTCCCTGCACTGCAAACACAGGCAGCCCAGACCTCCACCCTGTTAAACAGCAGCAAATCTCTGTGACTCCTAAACAATGTTTGGTTGCAGGTCTGCTGCCTTCAGCCAGCAAAGTCAAGAAATTGGAAATTAATAAGTTTCCCAAGTCAGACTTCAGCAGTGTAAAATCTAAAGTCGTGACAAGAAATGTGCATCCAATGTCAGTGCCAGGCCCTGCTTCACAGCACAAACCACCACACGTTAATGTGAACAGTAAACACACTGAAGCACATAGAGGAGCAACTATCAGGACTAGTCCTGCCAAGGTAAGGAGTAGCACTACAGATGTGGTCTCTACCACCACTAAAATGGTCAATGATGCTCAGAGACGAGTGAATACAGGGGCTGCTAATTTTGGTGTGACAATGATACAGTCATCTGGGCATACTGCTGTGGATGACCAGGGCAAGAGTACAGAATCCCTACCTTACCACCACCCAGCTGTAAGTAAACATGCTTCAGCAGTCCAAATCAGTGACACCAGCTCTGAAACAGAGCAGGCAGCCTCAAGCCAAGCGCAGCATGCTGGCAACCAGACCTTCTGCTTCTCATCCTTAGAAAAATCCCCTGATAGAAGTAGCCAAACAAATCCCAAACCAACTCCAAAGAAGGGCATGTCAAATAAAATTGAGGTCAGGTCAGGATCAGCATTGGGCCAGGACAAGCCTCCTGTCCTCAAGACGCGGCCTCGCTGCACATCGGAGAGTTTATCGTCATCTAGGCCACCCAAGGAGAAGAGAACAACTCTAAGGTTCTCAACTAGCTTTACCATTCCCAAAGCTGACACCCGCCTGGGCCAGACCAAACCAGGGAACCTGAACCGCTTTTCCCAGAATAAACGGGCCATACAGGCTGAGGCTACAAAAGGACCTGCTGAAAACTCAAGGGAGGTTAACAAGATCAGCCTGGTGGTGAGTATGGACTTGTGAACAATTGAAAATTCAACAACAATTCATTATGTATTTTAATACTGTTAATGTTTATGTTCTTGCAGCTTTTTCAATAAGCCACATTAAATCCAAATATTTTTAGTTTTTAGGGTAGGACACAGAAAGATTTGGTTGGAGCTGGCAAGGATCTTTGGGAAATGTCTTTTTGTGTTGTGAACCAGGGCCAATAGAGCTGAGGCACTGAGTGAGGAATTGCTGTCTTTGCAGGCAGAGTCCAGAAAATTTACAACAGCAGGAGCCTCATGGGATGAGAGTAAGAGCAGATTTCGAGGACGACCATCTCCTAGACGAGCACAACCCCCAGCTGCCAGTCCCAGACCAGCCACTTTGTCAACCAGGCAGAGGCAGGGATCCCTGCGGAGGGATGAATGCAGGACCTCCAAAGCTGTGGGGACACCACAGTCCAAGCAGAAGAGCCATGCAGGTTGGGAAACATTTAGAATTGTCCATTTGTTTCACAAAGGGGAAACGTTGACCTGTATATAAACATTGACAGTAGGTCACAATCGGTACCCTCATAAGTCTTATGACCTGCCTTTGACTAAGCAGAGAGCTAATGGTATCGAAAGTATTTCCACTGTTGTGTAAACAGAGGGAATTGTGTAATAGGTTTGTTTAACCCTGTGTATATTTGAAACTAGCACAGTAGAGAAGTTGACTTGGATTATATTTGAAGGACTGTAGGGGGTTGTGTGCTGTAGCTGATGCAGCATATCCTTCAAAGCAACACAGTCATGAAGCTATAAGATAGTGCTTTATACTTTTCAAATGACACATTTTGACTTATTCACTAGCTTGCGGCCATCATTTCAGGAATAATGAAAATAATATTTAATCTGCATAGCTCTGCTCCACTGAGACATGCTGTTGTAAATGTATTCAGGTTGTAGTAAAGCAGTCTCCCCATCAGAGGGTGACATTGATCTAGTAGACCTACTGTCTTCCTCCTGATGAGCTCAGGCATGTTCCATAAGAACTGTGCTGGATACAGATGTCACCTCCGGTCTCTTATCCAGGTCTTGGGGATAAACGGCCAACTCCCTCTGCCCTACTGCTCATCATAGTAAGAGGAGCCGTGGGGAAGGAGAGGGTCTCTTCCCCTGATGGGAAGCCATCTGTATTGGGAAAAAGCAGAGGAAGGAAAGGGAGGTTTTGAGCTCACCAATAGTGTTGAAGTGAGAACACAATGTTTAAAACAAACACCCTGAGCATAGTGAAAAAACCAGTAACCTTCTCATGCGCCAGCTACAGGGACTCTCCAGGGGGATGCATTATTTGACTTAATTTGCAACTTGTTTTTTTTTTTTTTTTGTTTGTAGTGGAGTTTAAAATTTGACATGTTTGTTGTAATGAGTAAGATGGGTAAGTTTTGTACAATTTTTATATTAAATGTAACCATTAAGAAGTAGGTCAACTGTTGTTGTTCTATGAATTAGTATTTTCATTGTTTCCCATGCTTTTAAATGTACTATTTTACTTTTAATAGTTTCAGACAAATGTCTCTATAGTATCCTGTGAAAAGGACTCATTGTTCTACTACCTGTTATGAGAAAAAGACTTGCTGGTTTATTAGGCCTGATTTGGCTGTCTGGCAGCTCTGAAGACTGCCTGCATTTGTACTCATGATCAATACACCAGTGAGCTCAGTATGTGTATTTGTCCTTAATAAAGGGGTTCATGCTGCTGACCTCTGATGTTTATATGTGCTCCATTGCATCCCAGGCAGTCAGAGAGCGCAGGCTACAGGAGAGCCATCACTTGGAACCGCCTCAACAGCAAGTATTAAGCCCCATCTGAATGGATCCCGACCTCCTCAGACTCCCACTCGCCCATCTCTTATGGGCCCCCCCGCTACTCCTGCTTCTAGACTACCACGCAAGACCCTGGGGCCTTCCAGGAGCCTTACTGAGGCCAGTGTTCACACTGAGCAGAGTGCAGGTGCAGGGAGTACACAAGGTGAGTCAAACAAGGATTTACATAATTTTTAGAAACTGGATGTTCATTCCCTACAGGTTATTACATAAAGGTATGAAGTATTAGTTATATGCAGGCTGTTTTCCAGGGTCAGGTCATGGTGTTCATTGTGCTTTTTAAGGACACATCTGGACATGGAGGGGAGGGGCTCCTGTTTTAAATGGTGACCCACTTCAGGGCTGGGCTTGGATGTTAATCTCCCCTGGGGCAAATCTTTCTCTGATTTAATACTTCCACATCTGCCAAGATACATGAGCTTGGCATCTTGAAAACATTGACATTTTTCAGATTTCTTTATTTTAAGCTGTGTAAGAAATCTGTATGAATGAGGTGAACTCCAGTCTAGTACCAGCAAAGCATTCTGTGTCTGCAGCTTTGAAATGGGTCTGATTTGGGCTGCAACTAATGATTATTTTCATTATTGAGTAATCTGCCAATTATTTTCAGGATTAATCGCTTAGTCTATAAAATGTCAATTGTGAGAAATGCATCACAATTTCCCATCGCCCTAATAACTAATCGATTAATCAACTAATCGTTGTAGCTCTAGTTCTGATGTGAACTGGTATTTTTGTTACTGGTGTATGGTATAAAGAGAGGGAGCACTGTTAGACAGTGGGATCTTTTCCTCCCAGCATCTTCAATAGCATGCAGGTCTGTGATTGGCTGAGAGGACCTATTTAACAAACTGGGAACTCCCCCACCCTTGTGTGGTTGTCATGGCAATGGGTTCTATTCCACTCTAGTTCACACACAGCATTGCCTGGAGGAAAGCGTGCAGACATTCACTACAACTCATGTCGTCTGAGGTGCAGAAAAGGAACAGTTTCCCTATTTTCCCTAAAAACCAATGGCTGGTTACACAGGACTTCGAAGCTGCACTTGGACTGAATTTCCAGCTCATGTTTTCAACAACTCCTCTCTAATGGCACAGGGCAGCGCAGCATCCAACTGTGATCTCACCCTCTTGACATGCCTGCTCATTGGATCCTATCGCTTTTGTATCATCCCTTTGTTAGCTGCATTTAATGGAAAAGACAGAAATCTTTGGAGAAGTAAGTGAGACTGGAAGTTGAATCATAACGGCGGTATCCTTGGTGAAGTGTTTCCATTTTAAAGAGTTTCTGCTAATCAGTTTAGTTCAGAGGACATAAGTATTGGTTTTACATGCTAGATATTCATTCAGTCATATTGTTTATACATGTGATTCTATATTTGCTACATCTTGCTATGGTAAATGTTGTCATAATGGTCAGACTATCACTTTTTTATTAATCTGATTAATTTTCTTTTACCAGAATGGTTATATCACATTAAAATAACAAAGACTGTCTGTTCACATCCTTTAAGTAGATTGATATGACTGATTTCAGGTGCTTCTACAAAAACAGTATTTAACCATCAGTTCTCTGCTTGTTCAACAGTTTCTGGAGGAGCTGCACAAAAACCAACCCCATTCAAAACCGTTCATCACAGACTCATCACAACAACCGGGAAAAACACTGGACCACGTGAGATCACATCTCTATACAAACACACACACTTTTTTATATTTCAGAATTGATTTTGTCTTTATCTTTTCCTGTATAAAGATGTCTCTGATTTTTATAACTTTTTTTAAGCTATCGATCTTAAATTTTGATTAGATTCAAATTTCCCTTTCTGAACTCCCATTTGTAGAGAAATTGTGAGCGAGACCACATTGATTTTCACATCTTTGATCAAATCCTCACACTATGATAAGGAAACAGCCCTGTTAAATCTGTCTTGGGTTGAAAGTGATTAAACCCCCCCAACACATCCAACTACAAAGAAAGTAGTTAGTTACTTCCTGATGTTGTTTGATTGAATTAACAGTATGTTTGATCAAGCCTTAGTTCTGACATTAAAGCTACGTGTGGTTGTGGTCAATTGCCAGTGTTCGTGCTACATTATGGGTCAAATTAACTCTAGCCTCACGTCTCACCTGGATCTTCTGCTTGTAACAGCTTTGGCCACAGCATGCAAACCTGCTGCCGCCGCCAGCAAAGGAGCTTCAAATTCTACACTGAACCCACTGAAAAGAACCGTTTCTGCAAGACTTGTCCGTCTAACTTCAGGTGGACCTGGTAAGAGCTTTCTCTTTTCATTGTGTTTTCGAAACACCTTGTGCTCCTAATAAAGTTGTATCCATTCAACTTATTACGTGTGTTACCTGTGTTTTTAAGACTTGTCAATGGTGTGGGCTTGGTTTCTGAAGGTATTGGTTATTGTACTTTAAATGCAATTCAAACCTCTATTGTTAATGCACTTTACCCCCCTTAAAATCATTTCTTAATAGAGACCTGATACAAATACAATATCATAATGTATCGACTACAAAGAGCACTGTCCTCTGCCTTATATTTGATTGATGTTCAAGTCTAGCATCTCTTTAGAAGAACATTAACTGTAAATACTTACTATTTTTAGTTGAAACTACTGAATTAGTATTTTAATGCTGTTCACATGTGGTTTGTGCTAACTTTGACCAGAACATTCAAGTTTTGGTATTTTTGGTGTTTATCAGTGGCCACTCTTTTTTCATACTCTTGCACATCTGTTTCCTGTAATCATAATCACACTAAAGCTGTAATGTGTGCGCTCTGGTTTAATGGCCTTTGTTGTGCTCTGCTGCCGACACACAATGCTTGATGCATATTTTTGGGCTCTTCATGAGTCTTCCTGTCTTTTACAGTGTTGTTACAGTCTGGTCGCGCTTACAGTTTTGCAGGAACTAGACGGAAAACATGCTAACACTCATTTAATCCAAGACTCAAAACAAGGTGCTGACTATGTTTCGCAGTCATAGCTGAGGACACATTTCCACAGAGAGCTGTGCCAGCCTATCTGTTTGCAGCTCAGCCCATCAGACAAAACCATGCCATGAGAAGTCTGTCATCAGTTGCCCACCCACTGCTTGTGACACGAGGAAATGGAGTAAGAGTGGGGGTCTGGATTACATTCCCATTGGCTGTAGTTATGCTGTTTGCTCCTCCCACTCCTTTCTCTGCCACCCCACCCCCTCTGCATCCTGGCTCTGCTACAGCACCGCCATCATCAAGCTTGGAGATGCTGCTTTGCTTTGTGAGAGATTCATGCGTTTGGTGAATAGCTGAAGCCCGGCTTTACCAAGAGGATTAAGGAATTTGTACTTCGTTTTTATTTTTATTTTTTTTGTTTTGTTTTTTTCCCCTGCCCCTATCACATCCATCAGGCTGTGGCACAAACCGCTGGCCAGCATTTAACCTTATCTGTGTCTTCCAGCCTTCACAGCTGGAAATTAGATTTTGAGTTGGGAGACCTGCCATGCTGAACTGGGTGCCTTCACTTTTTTTTAGGCTGTCTCAGTGGTGTAACTCTTACTCCTCTTTTTTATTGATTTATTTATTTTCTGCCTGTCAGTGCTGCTTTCACTTGCAGCATAATACACTGAGGCGCACCATGGCATGTGGTTCATAGCCAGCATCAAGCTTCTGCATTTGGACACAGTTTTTTTTTTTTTTTTTTTTGTTTGTTTTTTAAGTAATTGTTGGCCGTCTTGCTTTGTGTTTGAGAGATGTTATGGTCTCCGAAGCTCTCCCTGTCGAACATCCACGTGCGTCTGACAGCCAAGGGTTTACTCCGAAACATTCAGCTGCTGTCAGGGTGTAGGAAGAACACTGTGGTCTTCCAAGCAGGTCTGTCAGCTATTTCAGTATTTTATAATATTTTTACTGACATTGTTTATGCTTTTTTGGTCTCTGTGCTATAATATTTACACCAAGCCTATCGGTGTTTGCCTCTCACATAGACCTGTGCAGTTAGCTGTTTCTGAAATCTATTTTTAGTATTGCTGTTTATTAGTCAGCAAAGCAGGAGGTTCATGTTACATTTACCTACCTTGGTCACCAAAACGTGTAACCCAGGCAGAAATATTTTAGGATTTCTTTTAGGATTTGAATCTTGAATTCAGGAACAATTTTATTTAAACAAACATCAGAATTCTGATTCTGAATTGTCTCCTTTAAAGTCATATTGACATTTCAGGATGGCTTGTATTATTTTTGAGGCCTTTTATATGACAGTGTGTCACTGTGTGTCTCACTCTCTTGCACACCCAGTACTCCTGTTTCACCCTGAGGTGTACACAGGTTATTTTGGTTCTTGGTCTCTAGGTTGAACCATGGAAACCTTGTTGGGATTGTTGAGCAGAACTGTGGGAACACAGTAGCTCCCTGTGCTTCCCACATTATTTAAAGCATTCTTCTCCTGTTTTTTTGAAAGGTTATGACCAAATATGGTGAGGTAGTTTTACAGTCTCAAATGTTTTAATAACTCAGTGGGGTTATATCTTATTTAAACACAGGGACACACTTATTTAAGTGTCCATTGAATGTTACTCTGAGAATTATTTCCCTGCTACTGTGTCAACCAAGCACTATAACAAGCGCCTGATTGTTAAGGGGTCTCATCACCCATCATGCTTTGTGCTATGGTGTGATGTCTCCTTCCAGCAGCAGAGCGCTATGCTGTGGAGTCACTAAATCACTCAGTATTTGGTGTTAAGTGTACTATATGAATTGGTACAAAATGATTTTGAGCCTGGAAGGAAGTATTAAATATAGAGTTATGTGTCATCAACTCTGTGTTCAGACACTTTGATGGAAATAGCTGCTGGTCCTCTGTTGCCATGGAGCAGAAGTAAAACGGAGGGACGGCCTATGTGCTTATATAAAGTCAAATTCTAATTAAAGTGTAAATATGTGTGTAAGCCCCTTTACAGTTAAAAATGAGATGATAAAGCCAGGAATTATACTAACTCCTAGACTATATGTCTGTTTTCTAATGTGTGAATATATATATTTTCTGTTTTTGTGAGTCTAAATGAAGTAAATACAGGATTCTGTTTTGTAGCCTTAAATCAGACTGAATTGCCATTTAATTGTGGTAACTATTTGAATCTCTGAATCGTTACCCACATCTCAGATTTTCTCAGAGGTGTGAAACCTGGCCACCTCTTTAGACCGTTTAGAATTTTTTTTAAAAGGTGAGCGTATACATTTTTAATTCAGCAGAAATCTGTTGCATAATGTCCACTTCTGGTCTTGGAAACAAGCACAATATAAAATAAACATATATGGCAAGATTTCTTTCTGCCAGTTAAAAGTGGCATCAGCGGACATGGCTATGATCCCGTGTTTCCTTTTTTTTTCCAATTTGTCCCAGGAGGGCAAACAAAAAACAAACGGCAGTAACTACATTTTGCTTCAAGATTTAAAAAAAATACATTTATGAAAAGAACATAATTAACAATAACATGGTATTACATTACAGAGGGATAAGAGATTCACATGCTACTTACTAACAACTACTTGTTGGTTACATTTCCACAATATGAAGTGAACCATCTGCCACTCTGCAGCAGCTCGCCTGAGTCTGTGATGGAGCTTGGCTTTATTCTGTATCCAGGCATGTTTGTGGTACACGATAAAACTTGAGACGGTGTCTCTTTGTGCTCTTTGCGCAACCAGCAGAGGGCATCCTAATTTCAGGAAACCCTTTTAAATTTAGTGAACTGCAGCATCATCAAAATGATTAAAAGCTGAGCAGCACAGCTCAACTGTTGGTTGGATCTGTGTCAGAATTTTTATTTTTTTTTGATATGTCTAATGCTGTACTAATGTACTGTACATGATGGAAAAATGAAGGAAAACAATGTCTATTATGTAGTATAAAAATCACTATGTAGATTAGGAGCATGCAGTCAGGACATTGAGATGGAAATCTGTTTTTCTGGTCTTGAATGATCTGCGTCTCCTGTTTGAGTCTGAAAATTTCACACGCAATATTAAAAGTACAACCTTGTTGTAAAGTAAAAGCTCAATAACATGTATGTAGGAGTGGACCTTGTTTTGTCAGTTGTATGATCCCTCCCATATATTTGTCTTAATGGCTGTGCCTGTCTTTTATGCTGAACTGTTTACTCTGGCTGTGAAACACAGCAAGGCGACTGACTAGTTTTGAGGTAAACTGCACATCCGGATACAGAGCTGTGTAAACTCAAGTTAGCCTGTGGCATGAATGCAGCTTGTAAATATTCAGATGAGATGGATCTGTTTTTTTTATAATCAGGTTTTTCTTTTGCTTCCTTGACTCCACAGTTTGGTCTTTGAGTCTGTTCCTGTTAGTCCATCACATTCACATTCCCTCTGTTGGCCTGGCCAGCCTGGAGTGTTTGTTCTCTCTGCAGTATTATGTTGCACCTATCGGGCCAGGGTGCAGAGAACTGTCCGTTCTGCAGCTCCAGAATCAGCTGTCTGCAGTAGGCAGGGAAGACACTACTTCTCGTTAGATTGAACACCCTCTCTTCACTGCCAATAGAAACTGCAGGGTCTCATTTTGAAAGGCATCCGAGTAAATGCAGCATTATTTTTGCTTTGAAAGAGGTCCATATATCCCACAGTTACATGCTGGTGTTATTCTGGTATGTTATGATGATCTAAAATGATCTAAATATAACTTGAATATGCTCCATGATTATAAACACTAAATGGGCAGGGGTTGTGCCTACATAGTATTAAGGGAGCACACTAGGTTTGTCATTGGTTTTACTGTTCCAAATTCACTTGCAACTATATGACTTAGTTGGCTCTAACGGCAACATCTAAAACAGCAGACAGAGCTGAGTGACTATCCCCACAGGCCACTGGTGGTACAGTATATTCCACTCACTGGTATTCCCAATATGTCTCAGGCTATCCTCACTGCTGTGTTACATAACGCTCACTGCAGTCTCCTCATAAACAAACTGCATTCAGAGAAACAATTTTTCCACAGGTGTGACTATATCAAAGATGAGTCATTTTTTTCCCTCCTGTCCACTGTAACACTCGGTGTTCCTCTATTCTGACGTCTCAGTTGTAGCAGAGTATACAAAGTGTTCTTCATTAGTAGGATTGTCAGTAGCTGTTGTACGGGGGTGATGTATTTATAAAGCTGATGTAAATCAAAACTACAGTAGCACGGCCTCGCTAAAATAAGTTGTCCTTGGTGACCAGTGTCTGCAGAGCACTAGATTGAATTAGGATATGGAAAACTAATTGCATTCAGAGGATCCATTTTTATGTCTGTGCTGTCGGAGGAGCAGCACTGGGAATCATCAGACTGGCTGATTGGACGGAACAGTTCTGGACTGCAGAAAAATCCAGGGCTTCGACACTGGAGCTTGCTGCATCTGTGACCCTGACACGAGTGTATAGAGTGGGTGGTACTGCTGTCGGAGCAGCTGCAGTGGTTATGGAGGGGGGTATGATGATGATCAACGTTGTCACGACACTCAACACATGCTCTTTCACAGTGGACAAGAACAAACCCAAAGCCAGCTCCCGCCAGCAACACCCTCAGCAGCAAGCATCCCAACCAAACCAGAGTAACGGACATCCGGATGTGGTACCAACGAGCGTTGCCGAGGGTGGGAAGAAGGACCAGAGCATCCAGCAGCTCAGAGGACTCCTGGAAGCCAGTAACTGCAGATTTGAGGCAGTCGCCATCGTCTTGCAGCAAACTTTGGCAGAGGTAAGAACATTTTATTTACGAGGGGAAGTTTTTATTTTTATTTTATTTCAACAACATGGACTCTTTAAATCCTTATAAAACAATAATATGTATTTGCTGTCAGTAATCATAACACTCCTGGAGATCACTGGCCTAGTTCAGTTTGTGATTGTTGATGTTTGATTCATAATGTCTGGAATTGGAGTGTGGCTCACATTACGTTATCGCATGAAGTTGCTCAGTATAAAGAAGATATCACAATAAAAGCAATACTTGAATTTACAATACACATGATTTATATCGATCTATAAAAAGCAGAAATGTGTCACATATGTTCACTGTATTATGAAGAGCTTTCCATCTTATGTAATTTTATAGAAAACAGATTAAACAGTATGCAAGAAAATACCTAGTCTTTGCTTTAACATACAGATTAAAAAGAACCATACACTGGTGAAACACAGAAATGCCAACAGAGCTTAAATGTCCAGAGTAAAAGAAGGATACTCTTGATTATTTTAAGATATCACCTCTTGATCTCTAAATTTAGTACACACAAACACTGAACGTATCTTATGATTGATCACCTTAGATTATAACTACAAGTGTTGCAACATCAAATCATGTGCGTTGATACGAGGCAAACCAAATGGCATTTGAGGGGCTGCACACACAGACATACTTGGAAGCTGTCCAACACAAAACAGCCCTGTGGTTGTCATCCACTGAACAACTGAAGCAATCCTGGACCAAAGAGGAACTCTGCTCCACTGAACTCATTGTGGCTGCTACCTGAAAGCTCACCGTGGTCTACCTTTTCATAGATTCATAGGTCATTCAGGTAGGCAGGCTTTTCAAAATATGGATGTTTAAGCTTGCTGTTTGGATCTGTTTTAACAGTGGTGCCATTCCAGGAACTGGATGCCCCAAGGGATTATTCTTCCCACAGTGCAGTACAAACAGGCTTATCCTATCAGCTAGCCTCCACCCGACCCCATCCATTATACTCCCTCATTTAGTTATTGTCAAAGCAAAATTGTGATGTGGTGATTGGACTCTTATTAAGTATTTTTGCATCAGCAGCCCTGCAATGTAATATGAGTGAATTATAAAATTAAATTGGCTTAATGTAGTTGGTAAAGATTTATGTGTTTTCCTGTAAACCTAGATGAAACAAATCACATACTCTATTACCCTGAGTCCATAAAATGTCACAAGCTATTTCAGTCCCTTCAGTTAACTTTAGAAGTGTCCTTGTCAAATAGTCTCTCACCATATGTGTTGATTGAGTGAAACAACTGGAATGTACCATCCAAATATAAATTGATGGGAGAGACATAAGATGATATTTAGTGGCTCCCATTAAATTGTATGACCCTGCCTTTACTTCATAGGATTACAACATCAGGTCTGCCAGGATTTTCCTCTAGAGGCTGCTGGGAACTTGCCATCATTCCTTTGCAATGGCTCCACTGGACGTTATCTGGCATTGTTCCTACGGCTCTGACACATCAGCACAGGGTGTGGAGGCCAAATCCATTAAATGCACATGTATGAGGCTGTAAAAATAACATGCATGAACACCTATATCTTTATTCAGTTTAGCATCCCTGTACTGCAGATATAGTAGACTTATGGGGCACCAGGGTGGGGCAAACACCAGAAAGCCTACTGTAGCTGTGGTGCTTCCAGCTTAGGGGAGCTGCCCATCACACACAATTTAGCTGTGTTTGTGGGTAAGGGATCATATACTTGTTACTGCTGTAACACCTTCTGGTGTGTATAAGTATGAAATTCCTTCAGTCGGATGTTGTTATATCTGAAATTGTGTGATGAGATTGTGCTGCGGAAAGCAGTTGTGCACTTGAGCTCCCTGCAGCTGAGAACTATTTCAGAAAAGTAAACCACTGCTTCTCTGTCGTAATGCAGATACTCTTTCATTCATTTATTTCCTTCGGCCTAGATTACAGCAACTCCCTTTACTCCTGCCTCACTCCAGAGTTTGACACCAGACAGATCCCCCAGCGCTCTGGATAGTTTGAGTTATGACAGAGTTCATATCAGTCTAATTATAGTGTCAGTGAGCTTCAGTGAGTACTGTTTTTCTTAATTTCAGCTGCCAGTTGCACTGCCCCACTAATAAAAAAAAAAAAAAAAAAAAATTTTTTTTTAAAAAAGTAGGTATTCTCATTATGCAGTCAAGTGTCTTAAGTTATTTTGACATTTGCTCCTCAGGTGTTTAGGAGCCTTCTTGGGAACATTTTTGCCTGTTGTAACTTGAGTGCACATTCCAGGCATCAGAAAGCCAGTAGTACTTATTTTTTGAGTAGTGTGGAGAGTATTGGTTAATGGACATATGCAGTCATACACAGTGTGTGATCTCCAGTCACTGATACTTGACTCATACCCTTCTGTTTGGGTGACAGGAGTGTGAAACTGATTACATCAACAAATGTTAAAAACATAACATGTTTGTTCCTCTTTGATAGAACAGCAGCTGTCTCAGCCTCACTGACTATGAGCCAATGAGTCCAGTGGACACTCAAACCTACAGTATCTAACACGCATAACTTTTGCAAAGCATTTGATATGAAAACATCAATTCAGTACACAAAAGGAACAGATTTGTGTATATATTAATGGACAAGACTGTGTGCATGTGGTGTTCAGTGGAATCTGGTGGCCACTCATCAGACCAAGAATAGGAGGCAGGTTCTTACCATCATAGTGTGAGAATGTCCCAGCTGTTGACTTGATATGGTTATGAACAGCAGCCAAACGCTAAGCAGGGACTGAGCACTGTTTCTTATCATCTGTTTGGATGGAGTGTGTAAGCACTGGCCCTGGTGTGACATACCTTCTCTCAAAGAGAAAATGCTGTGACATGAGTCTCAGGTCAGTGTAGGAATGCCAGCACATTCCCAAATAACCAGAAAAATGATTTACATCTGGCTTTACTTCACTTGCGTTCTAATATTCACAAAATTTCCAGGAAATTGGAACTTGATCTGATGCAATTAGTCATTGATCTTAGTCTCCCATCAAGTGCTATTCTACACCTGACATGGGATCATACTGATATACACTGGGGACATGTCTACTCTCTGTACCCAGCTAGATGTCCCTTAGAGCTAGAAATGCGATCAAGTTAAATTGACAGAAACATGCACAGCCAAACATAGAATTCTGTAATTGCAACTATTTTTAGAATAAAAGTATCTTGAAAATATTGACTAATGATAGGACATTTGTGAGCATATAGGGCTGCATGGTGGCAGTTATTTTGCTCAATACTTGTATCCAAATCATTTATTATTGGTGCACTTTCACATTCATTTAGTGCATAGGGAGCAGTCGACGTGATTTAAGTTATGATGCAATTAACATACAGTCCTTCTTCAGTGACACTTACTGGTTAAGATGTGCTGTTTGTAATGCAGTCTGAGGAATAATTACCATTTCGGCATTTGGTGGTTAGTCAACAAGTGACATATCATTGTCTTAAACTCAATACGTCCACTGTGAAGACTCATGCTCACACAAAAGCTGGAAATGTGATCTGTCTCAGCATTATATCATCTTGTAATGGAGGATTGTACCCATGAAGCCTGTAGCCGCACAGCAGATTGTAAGGTAATGGTGCAGAGGGGTGAGGGGATGATTTAATGTAGGTTTGGATAAGTGGTGGGGGATGGTGGTAATGAAGCCTCTCCATGTATCCCCTGGGAAGGTCACTGCATGGCACAAGTCCTGTTCCATCAGCCTGATGTCAGGCAGCTCTGTACAATTTATCTGTTTGCTCCACTCCGCCTGCCTCTAGTCCTGTCTTAAAGTGACCTCACCTCGTTGGTGAGGAGGCTGTTCTTATGCACACTGTAGCCTGCCCCTTTTTTTTTTTAGGTGTAATACGGTAACACTCTGCAGTCACTCACCACAGCCAGTGAAGCGGCTTTTTCAGTCCTGCCTCAGATGTAGTCAGAGCAGTCGGGGAGGAGGCGTGAGGAGGTGGTGCGTCCACCTGGAGCACTGTTTGTCCTGGAGTACTGGGTCTCCATAGCTGGGGGGGGGACTCCGGCTCCCAAGCGTCAGGCTGAGGCTAGATCATGGGCTGTTCTGGCAGCAGAGCGTGCCTTAGTGCTCCCTGCGCTGCAGAGAGGGTAACTGGCTTCTACATTGTTCTACTCTGCAGTGAGGAATAGAGGCAGATCTGGGCTAGCAGGACAGGGTGGACTGTATTTGCTTTTGTGTGTGATGTTTGGCTTGTCTTACTTGGCTATTTTAGGTTTGTAATTGAATTATGCCGGCTATGTGATTATACTGGTTGGTGTGTCAGGTTGTTTGCGTGAATCAGCATAGGAAGAATGAGGTAGTAAACGAGAGGTTAACAGTTTTTGGATCTATGTGTCAGTTTGAAGTCTGGAGGAGCACTGCAGCTACAGCACAGCCTCCTCTTTACTGCAAAACTGAGTCAGAAGGGGAGAAGGAAAGGAGTTAAAGCTAAGACAGAAAACATCAGTTGAATGTCAAGTTTTCCTTAACCCCCCTTCCCCCTATCCCTACTAAAATATTTGTCTTTGTTAGCTGCTGTGCTGCTATTTACATTTGGCAGTCAAACACAATTATCCTGGAAGGGAAAACTGTATTCATTAGATGGTTATTATGTGTCAGGGTGTTGCCCTGACAGAGTACCTTCCTTCTAATAGTGAATAACCTTTCAAATTCACAGTGCTGGCATTGCTCATTTGTGATCTTGACTGTGGCGATTTCAGCAGGTTGCTGTGTCAAATCAAAGACTCCAAACATTGTACTGACATCTTCATGAGCAGGTGCATGACTTTTCATATTTTGTTTCTCTGCAGCGTGATGAAGCCACAAGGCAGCGCAGGGAGCTGTCCCAGGAGCTGGTCAACCTCAGAGGAAAGCTGGGTAAGTTAGGTCACCTTGGTCCCACACCAGCTGTATTTAAAGTTGTTATCACCAAAGTACACACTGGTTCTGGGTCTGCTCTTAGTGCCCCGTTCTGATGTGTTTTTGCCCTTTTTGTCTGTTCACTTTATGTGACAAGTCAGGAGACATTTTGGATCATGTTTGTATAGATAATGAGGACAACAAGGTTTTCTTGTGTTGATTTTTTTTTTTTTTTTTTTTTTTTCCATCGGGTATTTAGTTTCTCTGTTCACTTATTTTGTTGCTGCGATCGAATGCAGTTATTGATCTGAGTCTTTGGTGCTTTATAGCGTATGTTAGGCATTATTCTACATTGATTATTTGAGTAACCCGTTACATTGCACTAATTCCTTCAGACTGACAGTCATGCAGTTTAATATATTAAAGAATGTCATCTTTATTTAATAATAATAAAATAGTTCAGCCTTTAAATTGTTTGTGCTGTGATTGGTTAACTGTTCTTATTTGAAAGATCTGGTGGGTCAAAATTGTTTCATTAATTAAATATGACCATTTCTGTATGCAGAGTATGTCTTGTTCTCCGCTGAAAATCAAAAGACGTGTGTGTTTAAGCATTGCTGAGAAGAGTGGTGTCGGCCATTTCCCTGGGGAGTGGCAGGCTGACCTCTGACCCCACACAGGAGAGGCTCCCAGTGGTGGAATGCAGCACCACCTGAGGCCTTATGAGGGCACTGAGGGACAATGACCCATGCTTAATGTCCAGTCTAAGTGCTGATGCACAGAATAGCCTTGCGCGCACAGGCACGTGCACGCTCACACACCAGCTTTCATCCCTCTTACTTGAGGCAGCTGTGGTGTTGTGGCTCCTCCCCTCTCTCACAGCCTCGGGACTTCCACATGACTACTCTTATATGCTGAGTGCTGGTACGTCTGCGCTTTAACACATTCTTCACTTCAGGGAGGCTGTGAGCCCTACACTGACCTCAGATGGACCTTCTATATTATGTGTAGTAAAAGATGTTTGTTCTTATAAGTCCGCTTTTAGTTTATTTCCTCCTCAGACTGCTTCCACAGTGATCTCACTCCTCATAAAGCAATACATTACAGTCTTGAGCTACAGCCAAACTTGTGATACAACCACACCCCCTTTATCATTCCTCACACGTAAAATTACATCTAAGAGAGATCTGCCATTTTCAGCATCTGTGACACTTCCAAACCCAATTATCCGGCTGACTTAGGGATTAACTGGGGCCTCCTCTCCCATATGAGCCATGAGGTGTTTTTATGGGGTGGGTTTGGACTAGAAAGGCTCATATGACCAGATCTCTGTTACACATAGCTGCAGAGTGCTGGGCTCCGTTTGTTGCGCTGTACGTGCCAAAGCCTGATCGATGGTCCCTATGTTAGTTTGGCCTCTGTTCCTGGATCTGCTGTGTCGTTATTCCACTCTTGGTAAGGTGAATCTTCATGCTCATACACTGCAGTGTTATTCTTTCATACTGTAGCTCCGTATTTAGCTGTGCAAAAACACAGACTCAGGGACTTCATTTACCTCCAGATGGCAACGGGTCATACGCATTGTGGTTAACGAGATTTGAGACTATTGGTCTGTGACAAAGTTGTCCAACATGACTTAAATTGCAACCCTCGATACAGATATGTGTGAACCAGTAAAGACATATCAAATGCATATCCTTCATGATGCTTAAAAGAGCCTTTTATGAGTCCTTTTTGGTAACCATGAGAGCATTATACTGTGGTCACTAAATCTGTGTTTTAGAATGGGATATCAAATCGTAAGATTACTTTTATTTATTGTGCCCTGGTGGTTTGTGAGAGCTGTGCCACACATGTTGTAGCGTAGCAGAGCAACATCTGGGTTCAGTATTTATTTTACGCCCACTACTGAGGTTATATATGGTTTCAAGTTCTGAATAGTTGTGGTTTATTGTCATGCTGTGTATTTGAGACCAAACCTTTGAAAGAAAACCACCTGCTTAACATGACAGCAGCCTCTGGGTATCAACACTGTTTGTCCACAAGCACTTAAACTGGAGACAGGTTATGGAGTTGGTCACTGTCACCCACTCCAGAGCAGATATAAACACTTGGTGATGGAAACAGTTGCGAAATAATGAGACTGGTTTACGGAACAAAAACAAAAGCCACCAATTGCACAAACTTGAAAATGGCAAATTACCAGCTGTGGAAGGAGAGACGGGCCAGATTTAAGAAATCTGTTACCTATGTTACCAATTTCAAGATACTGTGAAAGAGTTTAGAGACTTGTTGCCGTATCTTCATCTGCCTATAAATAACAGCAATGTAGTTGGCAAATGCAGTCAAGTGCAAGAGGAACCTCCCCTTGAAAGTCAGTTTTTCCATTCCTTCAGTGTCACACATTTACAGGAGAACTTTGCTAAACAGAGGTTCCTCAGTGGACACATATTTCTTACACAAGCAGTTACTAATACAATTTTTCCTCTGCCCTATTTTAATGAATATTACAGTCTACAGCATGCATACAGTCACTGAACATGTCCTGCCACCCTTGAACCAAGATAAAATGGTAGCTTTTTGTTTTTATATCCAGTTTGCTCCGTCCAGTCATCTGAACTTCTGGAGAAGGAGAAGGATGAGTTGCGTGTTGCTCTGGAGGATGCACTGCAGAAACTGCAGGAGCAGCACCAGAAGGACCTGGCCGAGCTGGAGCAGAGACTGCAGGACTTCTACCAGGCTGAGTGGGACAAGGTCCACCTCAGCTACCAGGAGGAGGCGGACAAGTGCAAGGCTCTCATGCAAGAGCAGGTTTGTCCCTATACCACCTTTTTTAATTATGATTTGTATTATAGATTGTAATTATTAACGCAGGAAGATTTACTATTGCCTCTGAGTATCCTACTGTATTTTCAATTATAGGCTATTCTATTATTAAATTAATTTAATGGAAAGCTCTTCTCTGTAAAGGCTCAGACACCAGTGGAGGGTTGGGTGCTCTTTGTCAATGTAATCCTTGATGTGATACTTTAAATCTTTAAAATGTCAATGTTTGTTTGAACTTTTGTGTGCTTCAGGAGAAAATAACTATAAAACATCTTTATGTAATGCCTTCAAATCCGTGATGCTGTGGTTCAAATTTAAGTCTATCCTGTGTTCTTTGTAAAGATGGGAGAGTTTGAAGCCAATCATGAAGCCATGAAGCTGGAAATGGAGAGCAGCCATGAAGAACAGCTGCAGTGTGTTAAACAGCAGTATGAAATGTCACTGGAAGGTGAGTGAACAGTACTGGGCCAAACTATTGAAACTCCATCCTTTCTCTGGAGCTGCGTTTTGAAACATGACTCAGGTTGAGAAAGAATTGGGTATATTTTAACTTTTGATACCACATCATAACATGAAAGTGTGATCAGCCTTGACCTTTTGTTGTACAGTTTTCTGATAAATTTCTGATGCCATAATACCTGTAAACTCTTCAGAGCTCATTAAAGTCCACAACCAGGAGCTGCAGTCTTTGGACAAAACTTTGAAAGATGCAGAAGCCGCTCTATCTGTAAGCTTGACTTTTTTCTCCTTTTATCAAAGAAATTCACACAAACAATAGCATGTCATGACATGAGCATAACTTATGGGTTGATGAACCAGTGTGTAAAAGCTTTACTCGGTGACTTTGTTGTGCTGTTTACATCCACAGGGACAGATTGAAGAGCTGACTGTGGAGAACAATGCCCTCATTGAGAAGCTGACTGCAGAGGAGAACAGGCGAAGAAAGCTGGCTGAAAACAGTCAGGTACTCTTATCTGTGTGCTTATTATAGCAGAGCTCCACTTTAGAAGCATCTCATGACTTCTGTGTTGCTTGCCTCCAAGCCTAAAAGGTGGGAAACCCATGAAGCTGATGATTACCAAAAAGATAAATTACCAACAGAAACAAAAATAAATTCATGTTGTCTTAAAAGATCATGTCAATTAACCATACTTTACCATGTGAAACGGTGTGAACAGGAGCGGGTTTGACTCTGCTTCATCTCTGTGTTGGCTATAACACTGCCCTCCATCTCTGCACAGTGTAGGTTTTAATTTTCCCAGAGTGCTGTTGTACAGTGAGGCCACTCCTCATCAGTGTTAAGTGGCTGCCACATGTACTCAGCATTCTGCCTTCCACACATTAACCTGCCACTCCACATCTATTAATAGATGTGGATGATGATGATAGGAACAGCATTAGCTACAGCTCAATATTACATATCACTCCTATAGTAAAAAAAAAAAGACGAGATGTAGTTTAAACACTACCTTCATGCAGAACACGTTATTTGCATGTTTGTCATGCCATTGTGTATGACACCTAAACACTTTTGTTGTCCAAGAGCAGTTGGTAATTGTAAGTGATGCATGGCGCCCTCTGTTGTATGGTTGTGTATTCATGACCATGACATGTAAGAGGCTGGCTGTACTCATTTTTAAAGTCTTTAACAGTCCCTTAACATCTTATTCGTCCCCGCAGAAGGACTCCCACACTCTGTATCTGGAACAGGAGCTGGAAAGCCTCAAAGTGGTGCTGGATATCAAAAACAAACAGCTCCACCAGCAGGAAAAGAAGCTGATGGAGATTGACAAACTGGTGAGACCTGAGGCTGACGGAAATGATTGCTGGGCATCAAGACAAGCAATGCTTCTGAATCACTCAACCATTCTGTTAATTTTTTTTCTTTCCAGAAAGAGAAAAATGTCAAGTTGGATGAGAGCCTTAAGAAGGTCCAGCAGGAGAATGAGGACCTCAAAGCCCGCATGGATAGACATGCTGAACTGTCAAGGTAAGAGTTTGCCATATGAACTCATATGTGGTGATGGAAACCAGACTTTGAAGCATCTAACCAGCGACTCAGTGACTTATGATTTCATTCAATTAAGTGTATGCTCCTCTGTGCCAAACACCTCCATTATTTCCCCCAAACTATCCATGAATGAGCCACACCCTTTGCATTAGGTGACATGTTCCTTCTTTATATGGGCACTGTAGTCTGAGGCCGAAAATAGTCCCCAACAACTAAACTATTTACTCCAGTTTGAGTAATGTTTGCTAAAAGCTACAGTTAGTTGATTAGAGGTTTTTTTTAAAAATGAAACTATATAATTGTGACCCATTTTTTAAAGAATTACATCTTTAGGAGGAACCAATGAGTTTGAGGCTGAGAGCAACAAACAGGCTGGGGAAGTCAGAGTATTAATGTATTGTTGATTTGGGTCTTTTCATTGGATTTAAATTATCGTCAGTCTTATCCTTTAGGCTTTCCAAAACAACCTCTGTAATAATTTTATTTAAGATGTTCATTTATTTGGTGTGGTTCAGTTCTTAAAGCAGTCTGACTCCAGATAAATTGCTATATACTGTAGGTGAGGGCTTCAGTTGACTGGTTGAATATTTCCATGTCTGTAAACGTTTGTTCTCCAGAGCATTTCTAACTTGCCTATTGTGTTGATGCGTTACAGACAGCTGTCGACAGAGCAAGCAGCACTGCAGGAGTCCCTTCACAAGGAGTCCAAGGTGAACAAGCGTTTGTCGATGGAGAATGAGGAGCTCCTGTGGAAGCTCCATAACGGAGACCTGAGCAGCCCCCGCAAGGTGTCCCCCACCTCAACCTCCCCCTCCCATTCCTTCAGCCTCCAATCACCTCGCAACTCCGGCCCGTTCTCCAGCCCTCCTGTCTCACCCAGATAACGATGGGCCCATGCTTCCAGGAAGCAGACCCTCTCTTTTGAGTTATCCCCCCTGGAATTAAGAGCCATGTTTGTTTCTTCTTTGCTTAGCAACAGCCTGACCATGGCTCCTTCAGGATTGGATGAACTGACACTTTCTGTACAGAGATGCTACAGACTGTAAAAAGTTGCACAGAAGCACTTAATAAGCAAGGCCACCTTGTTCTTTGCCTTTCATGTCTGATACTATGTGTGGGGGGGAGAAGGAAATCTCAGGACTTCTATGTAATGATACACTATTTTTTTTCACTTACTACACGTACTTGTTGGCAGAGGGTTGTCTTTCCTGAAGCTCAACACACGCACACATACAGTACATAGTAAAAAATACAGACATGCATGCATATGACAACACATGCAGATACAGGCCCGCTGTGTGAGAGGTCTTTGTGTCTCTGGAGACTGCAGCCATGGAAAGTCTGAATTCAGAATATGGAATATATGGAATTGCTCCTGTTTGATTCATGCATCATTTCTCACAGCTAACAGTGCAAGAGTGACAGTCAGATTGTCATATTGCTAACATCTCGCTGCTAGTCATTACACCAGGGCTGTACAAGTCGGGTTTTGTTTTTTTTTTGGGGTTTTTTCAATGTTGGGATTTTTTACGTTTTAGGTTGGCAGTTTAAGTTCGGTGGCCTCAAACAAGTTTTGTTTTTCACGTTCCTTCCTTTCTTTGACCATGGGACCAATCCAAGTCTTTGTGCATGTGTTGAAGGCTTAATCACCCCTTACTGAACCCTCCTAATGCAGCTTTAAAGTCAGGGTCTTTGCAAAGAGTTGCTAAGAAGAAGCTTTACTTGTACATGTCAGAGACACTGCCTCTTGGAAATGTCTCAAAAGAGTATTTTGTGTGGAATTGATATTATTGGTGTGTTGACCCTGTTTGAAATATGCAATTAATAAAGTCTTGTTTTAAGAGACTTAGACTTACTCACAGCAGATGAAACTCTACACATGGTTACCTTTTAAGAGGTATATTATAAGAATTCAGTTTTTCCTGGGACTGGAAAACTTGAACTCGGCAGGTATCGGTCCAGCCCTGTGACTGTTGTGTTTGAGTCAAATATTTGTATTCTAAGCTAAAGTATTTTCCAAAACCATAACAAACAGCAACTATTGAGCAAAGTGGAAACTGCAGCAAGTGTTGCATGGGACCAAAGTAAGTTCTGGGCCTGCAGATCACATTCCACATACGGAGTGCATTAGGACATCAGCCTGGCACACGGCTCTGCTTTAAACCAGATTCTCCTCAATACGACATGCTACAAAGCCAGAGCAAGTCTCTGATGGCTGCTGCTCTCTGTTCCAGCATCATTATTTAATTTAACTGTAGCGAAAAGGCTAACTAGGATTAGTCGGTGATGTTTGATTAGGCGTCTAATGCAACAGAGTGCCAAGGTTTACAGCAGTTGGGTTTCGTCTCTGTCTTAGAGAGGCCCAAAACTCTGACTCCACTACCCAGAACTCATGTTTCATTTGTTAACAGGGTTTGTACAAAGTCTTGAAAGTTTGGAAAACTCTTAATTTTAATTATGTTTTCAAGGTTAGGAATGTTCTTGAATTGGCATATACTCCTTGAAAAATGCTTGATTTTGAACATAATCCAGTGTTTCATCATCTTCACAATCACTCATTTAAATCAAAAATCTTTTAATATTTGAAATGAAACGATCCACATGCCATATTAGTTTGTTGTCTCCTGGTATTTATAGTAACAATTAAAGGCTTTGAGAGTCTGAAATTTTTGGTCTAGGTACCTTTTAAAAGTGCTTGGATTTTACTCTTTAAGCTGTACAAACCCTGTGTTTAATACAATTTTTTAAGTTAACACTTCCTTCAATATTAAAATCCTGATATTTGATCAATGTGACATTTGCCTTAATTATAGCTTTCTATTTGGTATCCATTCTGCAACTTTGCAGACTTTGACAATCTATATTTCAAACAAACACTCCTGTAGAGCGTCTCACGAAGCACGTTATCAAACAGTTTGTCTCATAACAAAATGTTCCCAGAGATGTAAAGTAGATTTGAGGTCCGGTGACCGTGGAGGAAAAGCCCTGCCGGTTAGCACTCCTTGTTCTTTATTAGACTTAAGATGGTCTGGGTTCATGTTTAGGCTCATTGTCCTGCTGCAAAATGAATCCTCTCCTCACAGCTTTCAACCAGAAGTAGTGTTATGCCTCTGCACCATCAGAACTTCTTTTTGGTCACTGTTTATTTAACTAACACTATTTGTAACATCCCAAATACTTTTGCTTATGTGTTTAACTGGTGGCTTTATGAGTTGTTGCATTGACTTTTCACGCAGCCATGTAAACTTTCCAGCGTACCAACATAAGGTTCCAGTTTGGAAGCTCCTCAACAAAAGGCGTAGTAAATCTTTATTATGTTATCATAATCTGCAAACTAAAAATACACCATTTGTTATGTATATACATGTCGTTTTCATCTGGTCTCGCTGGTTGGGTGTGTTACAGTTATATATCTCAACAACACACTCGCATCAAACATAACCATAACACAGGCTCCATGTTGGGGCTATTTGGAGATGATCTTGGTCGTCACAATTGTCTCACCATGCTGGTTCTTGGCTTTACACATGTAGTTTCCAAAGTCGATGGTCTCCATGTCTTCTACAGTCATGACGCTCTGGGAAACCCGCGTGGTGTGGCCCATACCTCTGTTAACCAGCCTCCAGGAAGTTTGGATGTGAACTGGACGGTGGTCCTACGCAACGCAAACATGATTTACTACCATTATGTCATTTGTTGGTTGCAATCGGGGCATGAAAGTGGTTGATCTGTCATTCACAATGGTTAGGTTATCACAAAATGAACCATGGGTTTATCAACAACAAGACCTTAAAGTCCCCCTCCAGTTAAAAATGTGTTGTGCATTTTATTACCTCAATGAAAATTTAAGCTTCACTGTGCAGAATGATGTATGTGCAGGGCTTCTTTTTTGTTTTGCATTAATCTGCTCAAGGGTTTCTTCGTGTTGTGTGTGTGTGTGTGTGTGTNGTATATATATATATATATATATATATACACACACACATATACTCCCGTGCACATTCACTGGACTTCTCAGTGAAGTTGGAGACATCTTAAAAACTTTCGAAATGAAAAATATTTGTGTGTGTATATATATATATCGATATATTTTAATTACTCCCTGGTTACAAATTAAATGTATCCATCGGGACAATTTAATGCAACTGAACTGACATGTATAAACGCAGGTTTCTGACTGTTGTTTCTTGTCCTGAATCAGGTTTTACTTTGGGTTTCTAAGACCAGAATGCCTCTTACCTGACCAGGATAAGACCAGGTGAAGCTCACGTCCACCTCTGGCTCCCCCAGCGCTGTGCAGGTTACATTGACGTTGTCGCCTCCTCTCGCAGACTCCGCAGAGGCTTCAAGGCTCACAAATGGTGGCCCACTAGGAACTGTCAACAAGAGACGGTAAACGATAAGAATTACCAAATATCTTATGTGCATATCCACTCTAAGAAGTCACCTTACCAATATAAAGTGGTGAAGGTAAGCAGTTTATGTACACATGAAAGCTTAGCAGTATTTAAACAGCTAAACCTCCATCACCAGTCCAAACTCTATTTCTCTCCACTTGCCAGCCAAACCTGCCATGGCAGCTTAATTTTACCTAAACCACACACAATTTCCATTTCATAAACCCAGACTGTGTTTCCATTTCAGTTGGCAAGCGTCCACATAAACCAAGCTCAGCAATGAGGAGAGAGGAGGCTTTTGACAACTCTGAAATACAACCTCTTCCTGGAAGCTGATGAAGCAAAGTAACCAGCACTTGATTCATGACTTTGTGAAAATGCTTCTCACGGTGGTTCTTGGCACTTAAATAGGGTAAGTAGGCACTTAAATAAATAGGGTGACCAGTAATATAGCTATGTTTGACAGTTAAGGTCACGGGAAAATGGTTACTGATTCTGCACTTGAAGCAGCATTAGCATATGTTACTGTATTTATGACCACACTGAAGTGTTGTGTGATCGCTGCGTCGCTACCTTCCACATAGAGCAGCTGGTATTTTGTGGAGATCTGAGGGGTTCCCTTAGTCAAAGCCTTGCAGTAGAAGACCCCCTGATGCTCTGGGCTGGGGTTCTGCAGGAGGAACCCCTTGGTGGGGTCATAGGTCACCAGTGTCCCATTGGCTGTGATCTCCTCTGGAGGGACTTCTCTGTGCAGGGACACCTTGGCCTGCGGGTTGGTCACACGGCAGGGCACCACACCAGGCCTGTCTGGGCGCAGGTACACGATCTCAAAGTGGATGGCAGAAGGGACGAAGAGGTTGTCTTTGTCTGTTTAGAGGGACAGACGCGTGGCATGAAAACAGTCAGTGCATTTCACTGCAAATAAGGTGAAGATGTGCATTTGTCCTCTATGACACTGGTGCAAAAATACACCTAAATGAAAGACAGATCATCCAATCATAAAGGTGTTCGATGGACAGCTGTGAGGAAGACATTAAACCCCCACCGGCTCATTAATTATAAATCACAGCATCGCTTTTCAATAACACATTTGGTGTTTTTAAATTGTCACTAATGACATTATTAATGGTTAATTAAGTAGGCAATAGGCAGAGCACTGAGGCTAAAAAGCAGTCAAAAAGAGTTTAATTTATGACTTGATGGCTAGTAATAGTAAATGCCTTTTCAGCCTACAAGTATAACTGTTTGATGAGATTAATGCAGATGGTTGGCCAACTTTGTGCCATAGAGATCCAACAGTCTACAAGTTTTCACTCCAAGCACTCATAAAACCTAGATAAACCTACATTCATTGAATTTTCCAATACTGACTCTTCTTTTAGCTCTGTTTTAGTCTCCATCGACTCCTGAGGGAAATAACTGGCTCTTTAGCTGCTAAATGCTCCACTATGTTCACCAGCTGGTTGCTAACTTTGTCTGTCTGCTGTTTAGTGCTGTGAAGGTAGCATACAGTTGGTTTATCTGAGATTTTTTTGTTGTTGCAGAAAACAGCTGCCTGTCTGGATACAAGGTTGATGAGAGCTGCGAGAGTGAACCAAAACGGTAAAGTTGGGGGGCTGGAAAAACCAAAACAGTGAGCTGAAAGACACTAAAATGGTCCACAGAGATGAGGGGAACTGCATTATCACTAATTATCTGTGGGTTCATCACATTACACATAGTCATTTGATCCATTGTTGATAGAAAAAATATTGATTAGTGCAGCTTTAAAGCTAAAACAAAATAAGCGACGTTGGCAGAGGACAAACACGAGCTAAGGGACACTTCACTTAAATGTGGGATCTCGACCGGCAACCTAAAAGTTTGTTCCTACTTCTGCATTAAAATGCCTTACTGCTGATCTTATTACTGATAATAAAGCGTGAATAAATATTATATACATTATAATAAATAAAGTCATTGTGACAACATGTACTCTTTGTAAATATCCCTTATTGCTAATTCTAATGTAAA
Organism: Maccullochella peelii; assembly: GCA_002120245.1. Classification (NCBI taxonomy): domain Eukaryota; kingdom Metazoa; phylum Chordata; class Actinopteri; order Centrarchiformes; family Percichthyidae; genus Maccullochella; species Maccullochella peelii. The sequence goes on from LKNJ01002241.1 coordinate 59,212, forward strand.
GGGCAATGTGCTATGTATCCTATTTAATCACCTGTGAAATAGATGTATGAGACATAGGTGCGTTCGAGGTCCTGCTCGCACTCTGTGCCGTCACACACTATCACCCAGCAGCTGTAGGGCCCTGTGTCAGCAGCAGAGGGCGACGTCAGGATCAGCTGACTGTACTTGTCACTCTGCTTGATGCTGGAGGTGGGAAACAAAAATATAAGGCTTTCACATTTACATCAACTTATAGCATGACAATCAGCTGATGTCTGCAGCCAGCACCTGAGGCGTGAGTCGTTGAAGGTGTCCAGGTAGGTCGGGTATGACCATCCGATAGAATTGCCTTTGCAGCGCAGCTCCATGTTCCTCCCAGGAGTCAGGGATGTGGTCTGGCCCAGGCGCAGGAAGCGTCCCTTATCTAAAACCTGGGTCAACAAGGACTGGCCTCCTCCGTCTTTTAGTTTGGGGTGTCGCATCTTCACCCGTTTCCCCCCTGGCCGGATGCGGTTCTCTCCTACGTCTTTTCTCCGCTTCACTTGTTGGCAGGTACCTGGATACACAGAGGCACAGAGGAAGGAGAGTGGGTTAGAGGGAAGGGAAGGGAACAAAAATAATAAAGATTACAAAGATAAGTTGTAAAATCATCAGTTACTCTACTATGGCCTAATTCTTTACAGAAACAGTGTTCAGTATGCTCATCTGGAGAGCTTCTCTTTGTGTTTCCCTCAGCTGTGACAACAGGAAGTGTGAAATCCTTATTACTGGCACATAATGTCCAGAACCCAGTCTCTCTTTCTGCTGTATGCTCTGTATTTCTCAGTGGGCACAGAACACATGAACCATTAAAGACAAGAACAAAACAATCCGTCTGTAGTGTAGACTCAGGGTTTGTTGTTTTATTCTTCAGTGCAGCATTAATATGAACTCCAAGGAAAGGTCAGCAGTGAAGGCCAGTTAATTAGAAACGTCTGTTGCATGCCTCACATGCAGCTGGTTTGAGCTGGTCTGCAGAAATACTTTGGAAAAACTAACACTACAGACTTTATGCAAACTTTTACAATTTACATGCATTATGTAAAATTCATGTATAGCAGAATGGTTGCAGTGTATGCCTGAGGAAAGACAACATGACTGACAAATAAAAGTGTTTGTCTTTGCAGAGACAATATTTATATAACCTCAGATTATCTAATCCTCCCACTACTCCCAGGTTACACTGCAAGTTCTCATGATAAAACAGTAACGAGACAGATGCAGAGACGTAGATTTTACTCACCATTTTGGAGCTCCACCCAGAGCAGCGCCAGGCAAAGCACAACCCAGAGCTTCATAGTGTTCTGACGGATGGGACGGTCTGAGGGGTGACTGCTCTGCGGGGGCGGAGAGGTCAGGGAGGGTTTGGTGAGGGGCTCAGTAGGAAAAGGAGGTCAGGCTCGGAGCTTCGCTGGAACTCTGCAGGCTCTAGCACCCTGTTTAGATTTCCAGCTCCATCCTCCTCACAGACTGAGAGGAAAAGGGAAAATAACTTCAGAGCCCTTCTGTTAACTCCCTCTCCTCAGACCTGAAGAGCAGAAACACATACTCTGGAGCCCTCTGCTGGACCTGAATGTGAATCATAAGCTTTTTAAAGGATAGCTTCACATTTTTTCAAATGTATCTTAAAACACTATTTACATGCCCTTATGCACATCGAAACAGCTTTTGGTCTCTGTACTTGTTCCTCCTGACCAATAACTCTTTCAATGTACATATGGGCATGTGACTACTGTTTCAAGATATACTTGAAAAAATGTGAACTTCTCCTTTAAAAGCCAATCACTGACTCAGAACACCACTGCTGTGCTGCTCTGGAGGGGGGCCACAGTTTCACATGTTGCACACCTTGCAACATCCTAATTAGTGAGAATTAGCAGATGTTTTGCCCTTGACTACACATGGTTAACACTTGCTCTGACATCACTGTGGCCAGTGTTACAATGATGCAGCAGTTTTCTCCCTTTAATTTACCCTTTATTTGGTTTTAGGTCCTAACATATCCCCATTTTATTTATTCTATATTGAGTTTAGTTCAGACTTACAAAGTTGTCTTTTGCTATATACTGTATACAGCAGTAAATAATAGCTCATCTGGTTCCAGATCTACATGAAAATACATTCAGTGATAGAAAACTGCTCTTTGGGTCCAGGAATCAGACTCATGACCACTGAGTTATGGCTATTTAAATAATGTGTCTGTAATGCCACATGATATAGGTTGATATGTGTACATGTTATCTAAATGTACACATTATGTTTAAGAGTTATGGCGCTCTACATCAAACAGGCCATGCCTACAAGTATTTGCCACCGGTTGTAGGAAAAAGGGTGTAGAATATCTTTTCCAGGACTTTTACTCATAGGAGTATTTTTACACTGTGGCATTGGTACTTTTACTTGAGTAAAATATCTGAGTACTTCATCCACCACTGTATGGGTGCATATGTGATGGACGGGACCAAAAGGTATGCAGAGAAACAAAAAAATGCTTGTATGTGTCACAGTTCAGGAGTTAGGAGTGAAAACATACAAGTCCTTTCTAAATGGCCACATGGTGACATCTACATTAAAAATGGATCAGTTCTTCTTTGATTTATGGCCTAACTTTCCACCACATTTCATTGAAATTAGATCTTTAGTTTTTTCAGATATCCTGCAAAATATCAGACAATAATAATAAAATAAAACACCAAACACTGTCTTACTGGAAAATACATTTATTGTACTTGTCTGTGCAGTTGGTAACAAGTGATACTATATCATAACATCATGGTTACTTCTATGTACTTTATCCTGTGACCTCACTGGAAGACTCTACACTGTTCATGTAGAGGTTCAGTACAGTAGAATACCTACATTTCTCCTGCAGAGACTAGCTTCTGAATTTGTTCCACATTCATTTAAACCACTGCATCAATCGCCATCCACCTGGCAGTACAGGTGAAAGATCAGACAGCAAACGTGTTTCTGCTGTAAACTAGAGCTCACTGAGCCTTACAATTAATAGTACAAGAAAGACAGGATGGGCCCTAAAAGCCCAGAGGAAAGAATGTACTGAATTTTCATGCAGTTCAGTGCAGAAAGTCTCTTCAAACCGGTTCTAAAGCAACACAGACTCCACTCTTTGAAGTAAGACACTGAACACGAGAGAATAAACCTGGAAAAATGGCCAGTTCATCTAAATTATTACAGACCTTTTCCATATAATACTTTAACTTGTGATTAATTGTTGTGCTTCTTGTTAGGTGGCAAAGAACTCTGGTTAAGAGAGAATAACTTCATTAAGTCTGCAACTGTATCAAAATAGCACAAAATATCAGACAAAGAGGAAAATACAGCGTGTCACAATCAGAGTGGAAAAAGTAGAGTTTTGTGTCACATAACAATCTTCATATTCAGATAGTAACAGTTCATAGATAAAACACGCCCAAGCAAAAAATAGAAAAGTAAACCTGTGCTGAATAAAACCAACACGACAGCTACAGATACCTCAACAACTACAGCAAAGATTGATATGCTCTGTTACATGATGCCTACAGAAGCCTACTTTCAGGTCTCTGACATATAAATTGAGTCAAGTCTTGACATGTTTAGTGTCTAAAAAAACTATTTGACATGTTGTGCATTGGTCTAAATGTGGCAGCATCTTTATGATATTTTTAGACAGATATCATAATTCCACATGTATACATATAAAACAAGTATGCACAAAATAGTTCTAAAATCTATTTCAACTTTATGATTTACACATCTTGACCTAATGTTGGTCCTTTCTCAGCGTTTAACACTTATGTCAATAAACAACGAGTGCTTTTATCACAAACTAACATTACTTTTAAGACTAGTACATAATTGTTATATATCAAAATCTAATACCCATTCATGAAATGGATAACACAGATTTCTGAGACTTTACATTTAAAAACTCACCTTTACAAACTTGCTTAAAATGTAAAAATTAACAGAGAAGACAAAATGTGTGTCATGCACTAAAAACTCAAGTCTACGGTGAAACAGAAAAGCTTTGCTGCAGTCTTGCATTGACTGCTTCAGTGTTAAAGGAAATTAACATCACTCTCCAGTGTGTTACCTGTCCTTTCAATTCTGCCTCCATAATGTCCATAAAGCGCAAAGTGACCTACAGGATGTGGCTCCATCGCAGAGATAGAGCGGCTCCTGGTACAGAATACTGATGCTGCCTTGGCAGACTGAATGTGCTTGTGACTGAGGCACATGTGGTGAAGCTCTATAAACAGGTGCATCAAGGCAGAGCTGCTGTCGCCTCACAGAGTCTGTGAATGAGCTGGTAAACTTTAACACTGGCTGGTCTTTTGTGGGCAGATGAAAGGCTCCTGGTCTTTTCCTACTGCACCCGTACCACCCTGCTTCTCCCTGCTGGTCTTGTTGTGTTTCTGGGTGCTGCTGCTGTTTAAAGGACCCTGGAGTTGGCGCTGGCGCTCCGCACTGTGCCAGATGCCGTAGCCAAAGTAGATCAGGAAGCCTGACAAAAGTGTCAGAAGAGATATGAGATACCAAAAAATAAATTAAAAAACGCCAGTTAAGACATTTCGTCTTTGAGGGTAGAGTTCGACATTTTGGAAAATATTCACTTTCTTGTCGAGAGTTAGATGAGAAGATTGGTACCACTCACATATCTGTCCGCTAAATACGAAGCTACAGGCAGGAGATCGTTAGCTTAGCATAAAGACTGGAAACAGCTAGCCTGGCTCTGTCCAAAAGACCTAAAACACCTAGCAGTACCTCTAAAGCTCATTAATTAACATGTTATATCTTGTTTGTTTAATCTGTACAAAAACCAAAGTGTGAAAACATCACGTTGTGGTGTGACAAGGGGTTACATGCTGAACTATTTCTTGGCCGGGAGAAGTGACTTCTTGAAGTCTCCAATGGTTGCCTGGCAACCGTGCGGTGACGACAAGATGCCAGGAAGTCACTGTAGAATACCTTTGGGCAGAGATCTTTCTCCACGTCTCCAGTCTTTATGTTAAGCTAAGCTAAGCTAACCATTTCCGCTCTAGCTTCACACGTAGCATGCACACAAGAGTGGTATCAATCTTCTCATCTAACGCTAAAAGTGAATAAGCATAGTTCCCAAAATGTCAAACTATTTCTTTAAATGTTCACAATGGCTTATGGCTTTTTGTAATTGTTTGGACCGTCAGCTAAATCAGCACTCACCCACAGCCATCCACACAGAGAAACGTATCCATGTATCTCCACTCAGCTGAACCATGAGGTAAATATTGACGAATACGCTCATAATGGGCAGAAAAGGCAGAAGGGGAACCTGTGGTGGCAACAAGCACAAAACCTACCATCAATTTATATACCGGATCTGTATCATTTATCAATGCAGGACTTGGTATGAGAACGGCGGACTTATTGAACTGCCACGCACCATGAAGGACACCTTCTTGCTAGTCTGAGGCTGCCTGCAGACCATGAAGACGCAGCCGCTGAAGATGAGGAGACACACGGTCAGCAATGCCAGGATCCACACTTCCAAACCAAGGATGGAGCCGATGTGGTACGTGGTGAGATAGCTGACCACACACACTACCAGCACTGTGATTTGAAAGCACACACTTAATCCAGACGTCCTTGGTTACATCATAAAAATAAAAAAAAGATTTTAACCTGACCTGCTTACCTAGCACACAGATGGACATGTTGACCACACTGGAGGAATGCTCAGAGGGTGAGACGGGAGGGTGCAGGACAGTCTGCAGGGTGGAGCTGCCACCCTTCAGCATGTTAAGGTGGGACTCCGACTCTGTCAGGTCAGACTCACCCTCCTCAGAGGTCAGGTAGTCCCTCTCACCGGGGCCTGCCCGTCGCCCTAGGGCTCCATCGGGCTGGTACCTGGATGACAGAGGTATCAAAGATTAAAGGTCAAGTTTGCATTTTACTACAGTTCAAAGCCACACTGCTGTACTCTAAATGTTTTCAACTACCTGTTTATATACTGTATATTCTTTATACAGCAACAAACCACAGTCATTGTGAAATAGTTTAAGGTGTTTGGTTTTACTTTACAAAATAGCCGAGGCCTATACATCCATTTTAAACCAGGGAACAAACACTGTCTGTGTTTACTGCGGCTGTGGTGATGAGTCACCTTGGTGCAAGCAGCAGAGGTGTACACAGGTCCAGAGTTTAGCAAGTCCAGTAAGTAAACACCTTCATTTGCTCAAGCAGCCACTTCACATTCATACAAAGGGAGCATTCACAGCTTTTACATCACCAGTGTGATGCAACAACATGAGGCATATGTTGCACCAACTGGGTAATCATACCTGTGGGATTTTGGAAAAGCTATAAGGGAAGCTGTTTCACAATGTTGCACACTCTCCCTCTCTCCCTCTTTTGAGGGATGTGTTTTTTGAGTTATTTATAAATGTACCCACCTGAGAATCAGTACACACACAGCAACCAGCGAATAGGCCAGCAGAGTGCCAATGGACATCATGTCAACCAGCGCTTTGAGGTCAAACAGGAAAGCCATGATGGCTATAGTGAGCAAAAGAAATACAATTAACACAAACACATTCACCTTTAAAAGGAACATTTATATGAAATAGGATCATTACTGATTACTGGAGCAATCACTTCCACAAAATACATGAAAACAGTCATTTACACCCACATACAGTAGTGCAACAATAATATTCCTGCAATTATAAATAGAAAAGCTGTTTCCTTGAGATGCACCATCCAACAAACGCACATGAACATGAACGGATGCAAATTAAATTTCATGCAGATGTTCTCACAATAAAAACACACAAAAGAGCTAAATGTTTCCCTGGACTGACAGCTGTAATCATCTCCATACCAAGTGTCGTTTGATGTGAGATGCACTGTGGCGTTCCCTCTCTTGTATCTCAGCACCAGACTCCAGTATGGAGCTGATCTCAGCAGCACAGTTCAAACACAGAGCGGTGGTATGTCCACTGCTCCTCACAACATTACATTAAAACAAAAACAACAAAGAAAGCTCCCCTGCCCAGTTTTACCGGTTGCTCGATACATGGACTGTGCTCTGGCTCTGGGAGGTTTGGTGTGCTGGGTCCCTCCCAGGGTTTACATCTGCCTGTCACTTCACCAGGACATTCACCTTACGGGTCTTAGGCTACATTCAGATAGAATCAGGCGCTGCGGCAAAAACGCAGATTTTCCCATTCATTTGAACGGAGGTACTGTGTTCAGGTTGCGGCGGTGTGGGCCGCAGTGGGTGCCGAAAAAAATGCAGCGGCCTGCAGCGAAAAGTGCAATTTTTGGAGAAACGCAACTCGAGGTCATGCTGCGGTGGCCAATCACGCAAAGAACCTTGTTTACCATGTAGCATTGTAGCATTAGCTGTTTACCTTAATATTCCACTGTTTAAATAGCCCCGAGTACAGTGAGCATGATGCAACCACATACCGTACATGGATCCTACTGAGTAGGAAAGCTTTAGAAGTAGACATTTTTAACATTGTATGCACACCACACCAGTCCCAAAAGGTCAACTGTTTGAATTTCTTCTTTACTTCTTATCATTAGAGGTAGAAGAATATCTAATTCAAGTGTATGTTACTTTACTTGACTTTAATACTAACTTAACAGCAGGCTGAAGAAGAAGTGTTTCACTGCTCTCTTAGCTTGAAAGCTTCGATCCTGTTTCACTGTGTGGTCAGAATTGTACTCTGTTGCAACTAACCACACCCAACAGTGATGTCACTGTGTACTGACACGCCCTGGAGTACACTTCTTCATCACTGCAGCCAGGTGAGAAGTTAAACCAATGGAGGTCAAGGAGGTGTCAAGTTGCTCTTTAAATATCATCAAGTGAAACTGAAATGGAGAAAACGGAGAACCACAACTTGTCGTTTTTTCATTGAGTTTTTGTACGAATTAAAAAAAAACGAGATATGATGTGTTAATTAGTGAGCTTTAGAGGTGCTTGTAGGCAGATTTTGTTACCTTTTGTCAGAGCCCGGCTAGCTGTTTCCCTTTGTTTCCAGTCTTTGTGCTAAGCTAAGTATGGAGTGAATATAGTCTCATTAAGATTTGTAAACCAAAAACTAAGATTTGTAAACCAAAAAACCAGATTTGTAANCACATGTCCACAGTGTAATACCTCAGGGAGGCAGTCTCGCATGTAGTGGATCCGCTCAAAGCACCCATTGGTGAGAAGATGTCTGTTGCTGTGCATCTCCACCACTTTATCAGCTTTCCCCACCTGATTTGCCAGCACGTGGTTCTTAAGTCAACACATGAAAGACAATAAAATGATGACAGCTTTACAAACTACTTCAGATTGATGGTTCCTATAAACAGACACTCCTCTGTGCAGTGAATATAGTCTCATAAAGATTTGTAAACCAAAAAACCAGATGCGCTTTTAAATGTCTTTGTTTTCGTTTACGGATCAGGTTACTTTCGCTTTCGGAGTTTTGAGACTATGTTCACGCTGTTTGGGGC
>LKNJ01002242.1:0-66650 GCA_002120245.1 Maccullochella peelii
TTTTCTACTACTAATACTACTACAAATTCCACTGTCACAGGTGCTCAGTTGTTTTGCTCCAATAATACCTTCATAGCTTGTGTCACCCACTCGTTTTTATATTCTCTTTGTAGGAACCTGTGTTCAAAGTCTGTCATTTGTTTGTTGAAATCTGTGTCTGAGCTGCATATGCAGTGTATGTGGCAGGCTTGTACTGAGGCTCTCACTGTTGTTAATGATCAGAATGTCCAGAAAGTTCATTTTATAACGGTCCTGTCATCTTCATGTATGTATCTCCTGTATGTTGAAATATATTGTAGGAACGGGTTCTTATAAGGGTTCAATACAACCTCCTGTTCGAACAGTCCAACATATAGCGAAGTGAAGCTGGGGGACATCTTGGAGCCCATGCGTACTCCAGACACCTGCAGAAAGATATCTTTGCCAAACATGAAGTAGACATCAACACTCTTCTGTTATTCTGTTCTGTCCGTTTATTTTGTGATTTGCCCTGTTGCAGCTCAGCACCTGCCCCCTTATTGCAGTTCGGATGTGCATGCTGACTCCTATTTTACATACTTTTTTAAACCCTGCTGGTGAATTGAGTCCAAATATGTACACATGATAAAGTGCGCGTGTGCGGTGGGAAGTATCTGATTATGCTAACCTAGCTAATGTTATTCTAACATCATTGGCATGAATTCATATTTAATGTTTTAAAATCTTCCCATTATACATCATTATTAAACTGCATTTTATCAAGAGTCAGGTCAGATGTGTTGGCCATATTCCATGTCACCTCTTTTACTCTTCACTCTGACTGGGTCATATATTAGCAAGCTAATGTTAGTTTGTCAGTTGGTTCAGTTAGCTATGCACCAGTTACACCTGGCAGTTACTAGCTAGCTGTGAGTATATAGCAACTAATCTCTATGTAAGAGTTAGTTTGTGTGGTGCAACCTGTTTTCATTTAATGATGCATAGGCTTAAATCTCCACTTGTTAAACACTAAACATAACTAAGCTAAGGTTGAACTTAAGAACATCTGGTGCAGATCAGCTCCTGGACTGTTTATCAGTAGAAGATGTTTTTTTCTCCTGTCTCTGTTAATGATAAAACAGGCACAGTGCACCCATCCACGGGCTACTTGGCGTCTCAGCACGTAATCACCTGTCACAGTGACTGGACAGAGGGCACACCTGTTGATCAGGCCTATACACTGTTAATCTTATCTGATCATACTGTAACTGTTTTCATACTTTGGCATCTTTGAGGGATAGGCTAAAATTCTTAAATCTTCAACACCTAGTTTAAGAAATCAAACTGAAAGAATGAGGCTTAAAAACAATTAAAGTCACCCTCCACAATACAAAAGTGTTTTTCTTTTAGTGTTACTTCATTTGGATGTTTGAGCTTCACTGTATAGAATTTTACACTAGATGGCTGTTGTCACTTTCATCTGCTGAAGGGGGGAAAAGTTCCTCTCTGCTCTGCTTAACTCTGTGTCAGAAGTCCAGTACACATTCACTTCTGTTAAACAAGTCCAGGCACATATGTTTGTTTTTCATAATCTTCCATGTAATTGTATATTCCTTTCCTCTTAACTAAATGTCAATTTTCCCAATTATTGTCACACAGTATGATGTGGGGCAGGAGCAGTAGGAGAAGGACCCAAATGCAGACAGTAATGGTGGCTCAAAGCAGTTACCAAGGTGTATTCATATGCTTACTTGATGCAGGTAGGCAGGCAAACAAGAAGGTAAGCCCAGGTACAAGAAATCACAGGAACACTACAAATACATCTAACAAGGGCACAAAAAGCACAAAAACCACATCTAAACACAGGACAATGGACTGACAAAGAACAAAGGACAGAGACTGGTATAAATAGGGAAGGGCTAACGAAGGAATCAGGGGCAGGTGTGCACTGGAAAACAGGCGTGGCTAATTAACAGACACGAGGGCAGAACAAACAGGAAACAGGAAAGACAATACTTCAAAATACAACAGGAAACAGACAAAGACCACGGATCCTGACAATTATTTCTTTCTAGTCACGGATGCATGGGCAAGATTTCTGTAACTATAATATTGTTATAAGTTTCAAAGAGGAAATCTGTAATTTCTTTTGTAAATATCATTTTTACACTGAATTTCTGTTGGCATTTAGCAAACTCATCTCATTACTAATTATTTTTCTTTCTGACTCATATGTGCTTGAATCAAGACTTGCATGCTGAGGTGAATAATAAATGTTTTCTTTTAATTATAGGAACACACACAGAGTAAAGTGTACTAAAACTTATAAACAGGTAGCACAAATCCTCTCCAATATACCATATTTATTCCCAAAACATTTTTGGCTGTTTGCCTTCATCACTGTAGTTACCAGTATTGTTTATTAGTTTGATTTTGATGGAATTACATTGTAACAGTATGACATGTGTGTCTGTCTTTTCAGCTCTGGAAATTAAAACGAAACTACTGCAAGTGCTTCATCAAACATCCACCAATATGAATAAAAATAACAAAAAATTTAGAGAGCAGTCATGTATGCTCGGGTCCAACATACTTCCGCCTTTTGTTTGTAACCTCAAGTAGCTATAAGGTTGTTAAAATCATCTTATTACACACTGTCTGACAGTATTCTGTATCAGCTTGTTCCAAGTCTTGATTGAAGCTATATGGTGTTTACATGAGAGAAATATTCAAACCCATGTTTATTATGGCTGCACCATTACATCAAGTCAAAACATTCTGGATGTCTTGTGATTTTACATACATCTCTCCCAAATTCAGCTTTACGCAAATCCTGATTTGTGGATTAGAACGGCAGCTCAAATCTGTTTGACTGACCAACAATGCCATCTACTGGCAAATATGACAACAGCAGTAGCACAGATGAGGACCACTAAATGCTGAATGATGATGATGATTATACCATTTTTATTGTTTCCGCTGCAGGTTTAAAGGTATAATGTCATTCCTTACATCAGGGACTACCATCAAAACATATTTAATCAGTGAGGACAAAACAACAATTCGACAAAACAAAATAATTTATTATTTTCAAACCCAGAGGCAATTTGTGGTTACAGTCATTATAGATAACTGATGTGCATCTTACACACACTGTACATTACCACTACCAATACACTACTACTAAAACTACAGTACCTCATTACTACATCCACTACTTACTAGAACGATTACTACTAGTTAAAGTAAGACTAAAGCTTGATATAAAAACATCAATACATTAACATACAAAACATCTGCACTTGTAGCACCATTCATTGTGTTATACTATAGACGTGAAGAATAATTTAATCTTGTTTGGACTACTACATACTTCACAGGCTTGTGTTTCCATGTGCCTCTCTGAATGCCTGAAGGAGGCCTTTTCATACAGGACCACTAAAGCTGGTCACTTGTGCAAGGATTTGTGCCTAAAAAAAAAATCTCCGTCTAGCATCATAACATGGGCCAAACCCGCTTTTTTGTGTGATTGTCTGCTCCTTGTCTGGATTCAGGGGAGTTGTTGCACCATTCTATTACAAAATGACAGAGAAAACAGTTCACATGTGGATGAAAGAGGAGTCTTTAACTTAGAAGGGGACGGGTCCATAGTAGGCGTTGTATGCAGCCACGATGCCTGCAGTGTCAGCCATCTCGTCACAGGCGACGTTCAGCTCGCACACCTCTCTCAGGCTAGATGGCAGAGGAGAGAAAAGGGGTTAGAAGGCTTCTAAAATCTCAGTATTTGCACATATGCAGAAAAGTCACTTTAGACTTATCTTGGATTCCATATTTTAATTCTGAGTTGTGTTTTATACACCAGAATAAATCATAAAATTACTATTTGATCTTAAACTTTGCAGCAAGAAATGCATGTCAACATGATGTGCAACGTGTATTGTTGCTTATCCAATTAGAGGAAATAACTGTACCTTTCCAGCTGCAGAGGGGTGAGGTCTCCTGCTGGGGCAGCTCTTCTTCTCCTCAGGAGAACAGCAGCCAGGTCTCTCTTCATCACCACCTGAGCCGCTGTGGGGACAGACATCACAAACTCAGACTTTATTGAATTATTACACTCATACAAAAACTTTAATCAGTTTTATAACCATGCAAAGATTCTTTCTGGAAACAAAAATGTTGCGTACCCTCAGCGCTGGCTGACTCTGATGAAGACGAGGAGGACGAAGAAGAAGAGGAAGAATCAGAGGCAGAAGAGTCGGAGGCGGACTCAGAAGAGGAGGACTCGGAGGAAGAAGATTCAGAGGAGGAGGACGAGTCGGAGCTTGAGTTAGAATCAGATGCTGAAGAGTCTGAGGAAGAGTTGGAATCAGATGCAGAGGATGAGGCCGAATCGGACTCGGAGGAGGAAGAGTCAGAAGCGGAGGATGAGGAGGATGAATCAGTGGCGGCAGCTGCAGGTTCAGCAGTCGCGGGGTCAGCAGGAGCAGCTTCATCAGCTGTGTCGGCAGCAGGGTCCACGATAACCTCTGGTTCAACAGCTGAGGGTCACAGAAAATAAGATGTTTATATAGATACTGTAAGTACTTACATTGCTCCAAATAACAGAGTACAATATTGGGAATCACAGCAATGATGAGTTTGTCCTTACCTCCCATGGACCAGCACACTGACAGGAGAGCACAGATGGAGAGGAGAGTCAGAGTCTTCATGATGCCTTGTAGTTAGTTTCTCGTTGGAGTCAAATTGCTTTCTTGATCACTTGCTCTTCTTAGCTTTCCTTTGATGGCTCGTTCTGTTTCTCTCCCCAATTTGAGGTCAATATATACTGTAGTCCACCTCCTTTGTCAGACCAGACCCAGACAATGAGACAACCCTCTGATTGGCTGGGGAATCAAATGTCAACGTTTCCGCTTCCACTTGACTCCCATAAACACCCACGCACCCCTGGCACAGAGTCCAAAAACTCATTCACCCGCACAGAAACTTACACGGCCACAAACATGCCTGGCATCCAACTGTACATTGTATGATGTGCAGTGCATGTGCTGTATGTATGTATATATGTAAGTCTTCACATTAAAGCCAGTCTAAGACAAACAGAGTAACATCAGGAAAGTGTAACACTTCCACTTCTCCATGATGCATACACACAAACATACACACTCATAAATATCTTTAATTTTGAAGATCTCATATAACCCACAGATAAATGTCAAATGCAATTACTGAATTGACATCTTAAAATAGTCTCTCTCTATAGCTTCTGGGTAAACTGAACAGTATTTTTCTCAGAATTTCTCCAACAAAAACGCCCTCATTGCCCTGTCAATCATTTTCTGAGGTCAAACCGAATCATTTTTATACTCGTGTTGTTTACCAATCCTGTACATCCCATTCAAGTTCCTTTCAACCCTCACCTCTCATCAATGGAGTATAAATAATACAACAAAACCCCTGAAAGTTCAAACTAGTGGTGTTACTGATCTGTATAAAATACCCTTAAAATATGATCAGGGAGACCCGCTGCAGGGTTGACTCTTTAACATGAAGTTTGCCAGTTCTGCCATTGCTGTCATGTCACCATACTCTTTGCCCCAGATGTGATCTCCCACCCCCACAAACCCCAAACTATAGCCTGAGCCGACCACAAGCTACTAATCGGGTGACACAGAACAGCAGTGAGCCTCATTATGCGACAGAGCTTAATTAGAGCGTTGCAGAGTCCCACCAGAACCGCAGTCAGTCACTATTTACAGATCCATCTCAGTCCAGCTCCTGGCCAGATACAGGCACGGCCACGGTTTACCAACGCCAACCAGTGGCCCAATGCACAGTCTCACTTGATGTGTTTTAGCATACAGTATATACAGCTAAATATAGGCAACCCCCATGTGTTGGATGCACAACGTTATGCAGGCGGGTTTGGATGCAGCTTTCTGTTTGTGCGATACAGAGTAAGTGTGGCTTCAGCTGTGGTTTATGATAAAAAAAAAGGGTATTTGGAAACATAAACCATATTGCAACTTAAATACGGTCTAGATAACCAAACATTTATGCACACATATCACTTCACACACACATATATATATATGTATATAAATGTACATATATATATATATGTACACATATATATATCACATAGGGCCCCCAGACAGCTTCATCCATCATGTAGTGAGAAATTCAGGGCTGCTGCAGAGTGACCTTGGTGTACTTCGTGTTTCATAGTCTTGCGTTATTCCTGGTGTCAGGGATTTGTTTTGGACTGCATGCCATGTAATTTCAATGTCTGGTCCAGTGTCCATTTTTGTGAATGTATTTCAGTGAGTGGGGGACACAGTTGGCGAAAACAATCAGCATAATGTCCCTGAATAGGCAGGAAATACAGTGTCTGAGGCATTTCTGCTATTTTGTTTACACATTTCCTGTCCTGAGAACTTACATGCACAGGTGTACACATATGACAAACACTATACTGTGTATGATTTATTTTGAGGCAGTCAACTCATATCAGTAATAAACATCCTATCTTCTTCTATATTAGATGATCTGTTATCCTCACAGCTCAAATATAATAGTGTTTATTGAAGTCGTTACATCGGTTCTCTATCAGTTTATATATTGATTTTAAAATTCTTTTACTTGAGTTCAAAGAGTACTTGTGCCCCCTGAGGCACAAGTCTTTTAGTTGTTCCGGACACTGCAGGACAGAAATATTTGGTGAGGCAGTTTTTTGTTTTTATGCCCTGAGGATTTGAGAGAGGCTGAAACAGTTTTTTTTAAATGTCTTTAAACGTAACTTTAAACCTACCTCTTTAGCCTGGCTTTTGATTAGAATGTTTTATGGCCCTTACTTCAATTTTATTTAATTATTTATTTTGTTGTATTAGCCTAACAGCAAGATGGTTTTCGGTTTGAACCCACCTGGCTGGGGACTTTCTGTGTGGAGTTTGCATGTTCTCCCTGTGTCCGCGTGGGTTCTCTCCGGGTATTCCGGCTTCCTCCCACCATCCAAAGACATGCAGATTAATTGATGATTCTAAATTGCCCGTAGGTGTGACTGTGAGTGTGAATGTTTGTCTGTCTCTATGTGTCAGCCCTGTGATTGACTGGCGACCAGTCCAGGGTGTACCCCGCCTCTCGCCCAATGTCAGCTGGGATTGGCTCCAGCCCCCCCCCCCACGACCCTGTGACGATAAGCGGTATAGATAATGGATGGATTTTATTGTATTAATGTTTTAAAATGTTTTATTGCCTCTTATCTATCTTATTTGTTATTGTTTTCTCTTTTTTATTGGTTTTATCATGTTAGTCTCAAATTGTTTTACAGTTTGAGTTTGTTCATTTGTGTGTGTGTGTGTGTGTGTGTTAGTAGGTTGGAGGGTTATTTTCAGTTATACAGTGAAAGAGCATTTTGCATTTTGTTTTTTTTTCAGAATGCTTAGACTGATTAATGTATGTATGTATATCAGTACAGAGTCTTTATGGTGTATAACTGGAGGCGTTTTAAATGGCAAAGGATCTTCATTGTAGATTTCCTTCTTTTGTCCCTGCCAGATTTGCTCCACTTGCATGATACACATGCAGCATATCGTTGGAACAACCTTTAAATTAGTTAAATGAGCAGTTACAGGCGTGCATTTAGACTTTTCTTTTTAAACCATTACCTCACTGTGCGTGTGGATGCTTGTAACATAGAGAGAACATTTCCTGTTGTAGGTAAGTGTGTGTGTGTGTGTAACCTCAGCAAGGTGACAGAGACGAAAGGGAAAGATGCTGTAAAACAACAACTTAAACAACAAAATGCTAACAACAAAAGTTAGGTGTTTGATTTTGTATGTAAATATAAAGCAAATTTAAACCCAAGTAAAGTGGGAGACATAATGCAACACCCACAGTTCCTCATGTCGGGACATACAGAACAGTGCAGAGGTGTTAAGGGACATTGGACCTAAAAGTGTCTGCTGTATAAATAGTGTAAAACCCCTGGAAGACAGTTCTACTGTACTGTAGCAGGCAGAGCAAATAAATTACCATCTTCTGACATGCAGGTACAGGTTCAGATCTCCTGCAGGACCAGAAACCTATCCCTTCCTTTAGTCAAACTGCACTATACAGTATTTTTATTTTCTGTCAAACGCACCAGGATGAACTTATCCAAGGATAAACAGACAGCATCACGTGACATTTAAAAAATAGTTTGATGTATTTTGAAAACCTGGGTTATAGACTTGACTAGAGACTAAACTTATCACCTACAGTATACTTATTTCTTACTTATTAGAGACTAGTCTTACTTAGATTCATGAGGTTTCCTTGAGACTGTAAGAGCCAAGTTACTGCTCAGTTTAGACCGACAGGACTGTGAGATCTCCAGGATTTGCTCTGTTTTGGAGAACAGAGACTCCATTGAAAAAATAAATGGTGATGTCAAACCACGCATAATATAAGCATAAGCCCTATTTTGTTATAGATGGACAGATTACTGTTTCAGAATTTCTTGGCACACACAATCCAAACTAGCATTATGTCCACTAACTGTGCTGCATATTATTGATGTTTACACAAAACAGTGTGAAAAGGCAAATGCAGGCATTTAGCAGTACTTTTTAATGTGTCTATCATCACAAGTATAGGTAGACCTCTTTCTGGAAAGTGTTTTATCTGTGTGCTCACTCATGAACGTCATGTTTATGGTTCATGATCATTTTAGAGCGCTTTTGGAGATCAGAAGGAGCCTTACTTATTTATTAAAATTACAGAAACAATATGTTAATAAGCAACACGATTGTACAATAAATCACATTTTTAATTACCAGTAATTAGCGACCATATTGTTTCTGGTATGAACTTGCAATATTGTTTAAATGTATACATTTATGGGGCTAGCACTCTGATAAAGGGGCATTATTCCACAGTTTAGCTTTCGATGGTATAAAAGTAAAACACACTTCACCCCTTCATCAGTGCTTTATGTAACACTGTCTCAATTACAGCCGTAAACAATCTCAGATGGCAGGCGACACGTACTGTATATTTTCATCTGGTCTCTGAGAAACGTCCACCTGCCAGGCTTTCCCAAATTCCGCCGGATGCATCCACTTGGCAATAAAACACCACTAATTATACTGATCCCAGTCTGGGCCTTGAAATTCCCTTCTGGCTTGGGAGAATATTTTTGGGGACCAGCCTAAACTTTTTCACTCTTGATGTATACAGCCCATCTGTTGTTCTTTTATAGAGCTTTTATAGCTTATAGCTAAATACTCCAATTATCCATATTTAGAGCCCAATATGTATTTGAGTCAAACTTCATTTTGAATTTGATGCCCTGCTTTCAACGATTGCTGCCTCTGTCATTCCCTGACATTCTTCCCTGGGGCTTTTCATGTTAGTTTATCCTGTACACATGATGTTTTTCACTTTATTTACACACTTTTCTATCCAGGATGAATCATATGAGAGACCACTAACTACCGCATCTTGACTGCCTTGCTCCAGATCTTCCCAGTCTGCTCTCTGTCACTCTCTCTGAGGTCGGTGTGTTGTGGTTCTGACAATAACTTTAGTGGATAGACTAACAAACTCTGCCAGATCTCTGTGAGTTGTGGCCAGTGTGTCCTGTGGTCTGCTAACCAGACCGCAGACGGGCTCACACTCGCGTAAACAGACAAAACATAACACACACGGGTAAATATGTGAGGACACATGATATACACACACACAAATGCAAATGTTCACTTTGCATAGTTTCCTTGGTGTTGGAAAGAAGAAATCGCAAGTGCAAGACAGTCTAACACATAGTCTTTTCACAGGAGAAAGCATTCACATCAGACACATTTAGTCTTTTATTTAATATATACGTCTATATATGAGTCCTAGAGCTCTGTTTTGGCTTCTGCCTGCTTCACCTCCTGAAAAACAAAAAAAGTATGATAAGTGAAATACAGCAGACATGGAGGGATTACATGATGCTGTAAACTTGTATCTACATCAAGTTTACCTCAAGTTTATTTATGTAGCGTTTCACAGACATAAAGAGTCTACTATGGACTGGTGCATTACCATGGCTCTGCTTCATTTCTAGTTTTATCTGTCAAGAATTTTAATTGATTCAGTTTCAGAAGAATATAGCAAAATAACAGACAAGGAAAAACACAAATGTCTAACGATAGAGGGTGTCGTATGTTGCACAGATCTTAAAGCTCCTTGAGGCACATTTTTGATTTTGGGCTACATAAATAAAATTGACTTGACTTGAATTTATAAATCACATTTGCCAGGTTTACATGTAGGAAAAGTTCCAGGTATTACAAAAAGGAAAGTTGCAGTCAGTGCCGTTCCTTCTCAAGAAATAGTCCTGTAGGAAGCTTAAATAAAATTTGTGAATGAGCCTGGGAGAAATGTACAAAACTGAAGCTTCAAGGGTGAAAGTGTTTGTGTTATTGGTGATGAACCTGAAGAGGGTATTTTAAAGAACTACGCCATCATCTGTCCTTTAATTATGAATTCCTTATCAATTAATTCCTTACTTATATATATGGCATGTGAAGTTTGTTTCAGATGCCATTTTAAATGGCATTTATTATCCACGTAGTTTAATTTATATTATATGATTTCAGTCTTTTTTTAGCGCCACAGTTTTGATGATATCCTGGAACCAGTCAGGTCCCTCTGTCTTGTTGTTGGGCTTCAGACTCTGCGTCACACCCAGCTGGAGCTCTGTGTGGTGTAACAGAGTAAATTTGTGCACAGAGTGAGGTTTCCTGTCTTTTGTGTGCCACATATACTTTACAGCAAGAGGTGCTTTTATTCTTGTTGCACATGACTGGTGTGCTCCAAACTCAGTGCCACTTTTTCAAACGTGACGAGTATTTTGTAATTGTGCTGCTTCTGTTAAATCTCTAAACTTGGCTGCTCTTTGTTGCTTTGAATTGTTCAAAAGTCAGTCTACATGTTGCAAGAAAATAGGTCTTCTGAGTGCAATGAGCAGCATCTAAATCTTAACCAGCTGTTGTAGCTCCCAGGCTGAATACGTCTAATCATCAGCAGATGATCGTCATCTGCTCACCTTCAGTTCCCCTCGTATGAAGGACTGGCAGAAGTCCCGCACCCGTTCAGCAGAAATCTCTCCCTCAGGTAGGAGCCACTTCATGTCAGAGTCACTGTCATAGATACCAACTCGCGGGAGGTCCTGAGACTTGAGGCCGAAGTAGCCCAGTGACCGAGAGTTGGACTTCACTGCTCCATTAATCAGCACAAACAAGAACTGAAAAACAGACTCAGTTTTTATGACTTCATTTAGCTAAATATAGATTAAATCAAGTAACCACAGAAATGTAAAATCACCTGCTTGCTTTGATTTGTGGCAGAATATGAATAAAGCATATTACGGCCCTGTATTTACTATAGTTTGATAGAAATATCCATGTGAACCTGCCCAACCTGTAAACTATTGTTTTGTAGGTGAAGTAAGTCCCCCAATGTTCTCACCTTGCCTGTGAACTCAGGGGCCAGAGCTCCCAGTCGCTCCTTGAGCTCAGTATATTGTTTACTCCCCCTGTTGGCAAAGAGCAGGAGGTGTGACTTCACCTCTGAGTTGAACAGGCCCACTGCTGTCTGAGGAGAAAGAAAACAGCATGTACAAAGAACAAGGGTTAAGATGGGAGAAGTTATATCCCCACTGGCTGCGCTGATGATCTCCTTTTTCAGAAACCTCTCACCTGATGAGATCTAACAGTGAGAGACGGGTTATTTTCTAATTACAAATTATTGTGTTTTTTTTCTTTGTATCGACATTTGTGTGCCCACTAACTGTTGTTATTTTAGCTTTTTCATTTAAGTTGGATACGTTTATATTACTAATTACTAATAATACTTTGTTGACAAGAAGTAGTGGGGAAAAAAGTGTGCTTTTTTGCTTTTCACTCTTTTGCTATTTTGCATTTGTCTTCAACAAACATACATTTTCAAAATGAAAGAAGTAAAGCTTTAAGGGGTAAATGACAGGAAAAAAGTAGCTTGACAGAAAAGCATCTCATACATGATGAAGACATGAGTTGGACCTACCACTTGGTTGTACTCTGTGATATATCGGATCTCGTTGATGGTGATGAAGTTTACAAGGCCGTCAGCTTCTACCTTCTTGGCCTCGGCAAGAACGAGGTTCTCCTGGTGGTTATCTGCCTGGATCACGTAACACACATCATCATCGTCATCATCATCATCATAAAACTGACAGCACCCATCACATTCATGATTGAAAAGAGGCCTCATGCCGACAGAATCATGCACAGTCATGATGGTGTAGAAGAATACCTTTCTGAAAAGGGCGATGGTGTCGGAGGAGAGGCTGTAGTCAGCCCACACCTCTTTCACAGTGCAAATGGCTACACGGACTGAGTCAACTCGCTTTGCAGCTGCAATGAGCTCCTGATAGCCGTGACTCTCCTCTCCCTGAGACACAAAAGAGAAAGAGAGAGAGAGTCACAGAGGAAGATTGTTTTAACTATAGCTCATCTTATCAACTACATTCTGTTACTTTTTTCAATGATTCTTTTCCACAATTTGTGTTTCTTTCATTATTGCTCACTATGTAGTCATTTTAATACAATTTCTTATCTTTCTCCTTAAAATGTATAGATTATTATATTGATATTGTAATTCTTCTACAACCTGCTTTGACAACGCTGGCAAATTATAAATTCTAAAAGAGGGAAAAATATGCCATCATCCATGGGTAAGGTGTGACATAAAAAAACAAAATCTAGGCAGGCACTTTAGGACAACCTGAGGAAGGCAAGTGTGCTGATATGCATTGGCAGAGGTGGGAGGTAACTACATTTATACTACATTTATCTGACAGCTATAGGAGATTATTTAATCTAGAAATTAAGATTTTATATACAAAATATAAGATGACCTTATAAATATGATGTATTGCTTTACATCAAAAGTACCCAGCAGTATCTAAAGTAGTTAAAGTCCAGCCAGGTACAACACTGACATACTGCTTACATGTTAATGCATCAGTAATATTGATCCAACTCTCTATATAAAAATATAGCAATGACAGGAGTCATTTTGAAGTCCATTTTGCTGATAATACTTCTATACTTTTACTTAAATAACAGTTTGAATGCAGGAAATGTACTTTGTGTATTGTATTTTTACGCTTCAGTGTTGCTACTATTACTTTAAAAAAAAGGTGCAAAACAGCAATTTTTACTTTAAGGATTTTCATTTTTATTGAAAATAAAACTTGACAAGCCACTGAGAGGTAAACTGACTCACACTCAAAGTAAAAAGTAGTAAAGGTAAAAGGCTGAAGCAGTACAATCTTACCCATGGATGAAGTGTAAGGTATGAAAGGACACATTTTAAAGTTAGGACATAGTTTTTCCTCTTTAAAATGAGGAGACCACCAGTAGGCGTAATCTCCTGTTACCATCCTTTTTCCTCCAAAAAAAAAGTAAATTTGAAAGGGTCAGTGAGAGACTCAGAGAGATGGAGAAACAAAGAAATATGCCGGGAAGAGAGAGATGAGGCTGGCTCAAAGGAAGGTGAATCACTTCTATTTCTGAGACATTGTTGCATGAGCTCTGGCAATCCGTTTTATCATTTTGCAGCCTGTAATATGTGTTCATTCCCACTGAGTCACAGCACCAATATTTTGGTCTCTTTTTGCCTTCAGCAACATGGTCCAACTATGCATTATCCTCATGTGCTCTCTGTCTCTCTCTTCCACTCTCCCCTCATGAACCGTATCCCTGCTTGCACTTGTTTACAAGAGGGTCAATGGAGCCAATCCCACAAGTCTTCCTGTCAAGTGGCCCTCCATCTTCCCCCGCACACAGAGTCTGGCCAAAGGGCTCGCCTCTGTGGGACAGCCAACCCCTCTCTGTCCTCGCAGCACCAGCGCTGCCAAAGGTGTGGCCACAGGAAATACATTCTTCCTCAAAATCTATTCGTGACAGCAGCATCACCGAGACCAGGGTGCAAACAAATGCTGTATTTTTGGAGCCCTCACAGTCTCACTCTGAGCTAATTTGTCTGATCATGTCTGGTTTGCCAATGTTAGCATAATAAACTAAGCCATCAAACAGCCCTTGTGGACTTCTTTAACTGACTTTTTTTTGTCTATGTATAATTTTCTTCTCTGACCTCCAGGAATCCGATGACCACCACTTCGGCAGAGTCGATGAAGGCCTCAGCAGCTTTGGTGTCAGTCAGCCTGGGAAGGGCACTGTCTGAGAGAAAGACACGGGATACACTAGACACACAATTCAACACAGTTTTTACCTTACAGTGCCAGTCGTTGTCTCAACAATATTAAGAGTCTACAGCCACGATAGCGGCTCTGTGATGCGGTACTTAGACAAAGCTTTTGGCTAAATGCTAATGTCGGCATGCTAACATCCTCACACTGAAAATGCTAACATGCAGAAGTTTATCAGGTTTAATGTTTACCATGTTCGCCATCTTAGTGTAACGTGTTAGCATGCTAATTAACACTAAACACAAAGTAGGCTACAGCTGAGGCTGAATGTCATTAGTTTTCCAGGTATTTGATCATATACCATAGTATTTGACAAATTTAAATATAGACAAAAAGTCAGGGGATTCATAGTGTAGAATCAGTGAATATCTAGACAATATTTTGTGGCCATCCATTAAGCAGATGATATTTCACTAGATAAGTGAAAACTTTGACCAGCTGAAGTCAGAGGATCACCAACGTCAGTAGGATTCATCCTCTGGGCACCATGAATGTCTGTACCATATTTTATGACAATCTATCCAACAGTCCAACTCGAGACATTTCACAAAGAAAAAAATGTCAACCTCATAGTGGCACTAGAGGTAAAGGCAGGGGATCACCAAAAACATTAGGATTCATCCTCTGGGGGCTAGTAATGTCCAAATGTCCACTGGACATTCCAATGTCCAAATGTACAAAATTATACAAAACTTCATGGCAAGTGAAAATGGTGAAAGACCAAGCGACTGACAGACATGGATAAAAACTGTATATTAGCAGAGTTGCAACACTTTGATTAAAACATAAGGCACACATTATATTATGTTTGATTTTCCACATTGAAAGCAGAGAAGAACTCTAGAATAGAAAACACAGTTTACTTAAATCAATTTACCTTTCTCTGTGGCAATGACAGAAGACACCAGGAGGGAGAAAAACAGAGTGATCAGCATGTTTCAAATGATACGACTGACAGGGCGGCAGGTAAAGGAAACAAAGCAAGCAATGGCCAGAAGACTTTGTAGCTGTTTGACTCTGTACGAAGAGTCGTGTCACCTCTGTTTCTGTCTCTGGTGGTCGCCACATGAAAGCCGGCTATGGTTGCTGCAACTTCTCTGGGATGTGATTGGAGGCTTCGTGGGAACCAGCCAGGTGTTCTTGATAAGTGGGACGTTGGACTACGTGTCACTGTGCAACAGGGGACAAGTATGTGTCTGCACCATGGTATCTGAGGTTGAGAGGGGCAATAATGATACAATTAGTCTAGCTGACATTTGCTTTTGTGAAACAACCCACACATTTTCTTGTGTCTTAGTGTGTCGCATCTTCTTAACAGTATGTTATATAAATCTGTTGTGGGTGGGAAGCCCTGCTGACAAAGCAGCCTGGTTAATACTCATGCTTTATTCCCAAGCAGGATGCAAACAGCCAGTGAGGAGGCCTGTGTGACCAGTGAAGGACCAGAGATAAACTGGGCTGCATTTTGGTATGTTCACCACAGGAAGGACACAACTTCCACCACTTATGTATAGGTGTTATTGTTATTACCTTGATTTTCTTCTTTTACTATATTTTTTAATGTATTTCACCTTGATTTTTGTGTCTTTTTATCTTGTAAAGTGAATACATTGAAAAGTTAAAAATAAAACTGATTAATTACTATTATTTATTAATTCTTAATTCTGTTAAATTCACAGGTATGTTTTCCTACATTCAGTGAATGTAAAAAAAGATAGAGGAAAGCTATCTGAAGAATTCTCAGTAAACATCCCAAAAACCAAACTATGTTATGAGAACAAGATTTGATCAGAGATCAAACTGAGTAACTTGAAAGCATCTGATGTTGATTACAATAACAGATTGTGGAAATGCTGTGAAAAACTTATAAAAGTGTTGTCATGCTGCCTTGAACTCTTTGTGGTGTAGGGGTGTATTCTTTGCCATTGTCAAGTAACCAGTCATGAGTTAATACAACCAAAAGATTGTTTGTTCACCAGGATTTTTTATGAGTAAATAAAGTGCACACTCAGCACCGCTGCAAGCAAATACCTTGATGGCAAATTCATTTTTTAAAAACTAGCAATGATTGAAAAACATGATGTCACCATGATACCAGAAATGATAAAAAAAAAAGGAACAACTATTAAAATCTAAAACTGTAAACCAAGAAAAGAAAATACATAAAACATTTTCTCAGATAATTTGTTAGAGAGACAGAAAAAAAGGCCACTAACTTACAGCAGCTCCCACAAACCACCACAGAAATGTTGTCTTTTGTGTTGATGTTAAAACAAAAACTAAAAGCCTCTGAAATGCAGATTTATTTATAACTGCACCATGGCAAATATTAAACTAAACTCAGAAAGAATGATTTATATGAAGTTTGACGTTTTACTCAGTGATTTTGAACATATGAAAAGGAATCTGCTGAAAAAGATGCATGAAAGTTGCTGTTTGGTCGATCACAGAGCAGAAAAACCCCCAGCTGGATGCACAAAAATACAAACTCTTAAGGACAAGATGGTAGCAACAGTTTTAGTCTGAACCCTGTAAACTATCTCTTATGCGTCAATAAAATCCAAATACTTTTCCCAATATACTAAATTGTTCTGATTGTGAAACCAAAAATATTCCTGCTGTACATTACTTAGTGTTTAACAGATTATAAAAACAGCCTCCTAAAGCTGTTTCTAAAAGTCAAACATGCTCAGTGCAAGGAGCCTAATGAGAGCAATAATGAAAAAACCCTAAAGGTCATAACTGTGGTAGACATAAGAAGCATTTCTATAGCCTGAATAATCAGATCCATTGGGAAAAACAAAATAATCACACATGTACCATATACAAATAATGAAGTAGTAACAGCATTAAGAGTCTACAGCCATGCTAGCAGCTCTGTGAGGCCGTACTTAGGCACAGTGGTGCTGTGAGCTGCATGCTAACTCATCATGCTAAAATGTGTGTAAAGATGCACTAAACATGCACTACAGCTGAGAGTGATGGGAATGTCATTATTTTTGCTGGTATTCAGTCATAAACCAAAGTACTGGACAAATTAAAAGTTTGACCCTTGTTCACCCCCTTTTTACTGTAATGTTGTGCAGTTACAGATTGTATTAATGTTTGTTATTGTTTGTTTTTAAAGTGTATAGTTTGGCTTCTTTTCATGACTTAGCTGTTAGAAAGGACACGTACCCTGTTTGTACCTTGTAATTATTCAATAAGTACTGGGTAATTTAAAAAGTACTTACAGTGTAATTTAGTTGTAACATTATGAGATTTTTTAAAACACTTGTTTGTGTATAAACTTCCTTGACAAACATCTGAGATTTTTTAAGCTTTCAAGTTCATTTAAGAGCTACTGACATGACCCCTTCAAAAGCCTTTAAGACATTATCCATCATTGGATTTAAAAATCTTTAGTTTGAAGTTTTGTTAAACATGCAGGAGGTTGCTGGATAGATATTAGGGAATAATCTGGGTTTTTACTGTGAAATCATGCTCCTGACACTGTCTCGCTTAAGATTATTGAAATAATTACTTTAGACGCCTTGTGAAGAGTTTGAGAGGGGCTGTTTCACACAAGCATACTGTAACTGCAACAACAGACTGAAGACAAAAACAACCATATAAGCAAAGAAATTGGTGGAAAAAAGACTCCGCATGATAAAAAAAAGTAAAATATTTGCATCATCTAAAATAATCTGAATCTAAAATAATATCCAAAATGTCTCTGATCTTTTTTTGAGTGGGATGATCGGACTGGAGTGTCAAACTGCTGGTGGTTGAGAATTAATATGATGTGGGTCACGTTTACTGTGTCAGCTGTGTGGGAGTGTTTGCAGTATGGATTTCATGGGTGGGTTGGAAACAGTTTACAGACTGTCTGATGGTTATGTCAGGGGTCCACAGAGGATGGGGAAGCCCTCTGACAATTTAATTACCCATGTGACACTGTGTAATCCTCTGTAGGAGATACAGAGTCTATGTCAGGGGGGTTGTGGGTAATACAAGGACTAAAAACATGGGCTGACACTGTAAACTACAAGCTGGAAATGAACTAATAATTACCTGGCAATTTGTCCACCACTAAAATGAAATTGCAATCAATGAGTGTGGGAAAAAAGTTGGAGATTTGTCTTAAAAAATGTGTAAATAAACGAATGATTTCAGAGAAATGAAACAAAATGGCAGCTGCTTGTTTACAATAGCTCCTGCAGATATAGGAGTATATCAGTGCGCATGCATCAATTGCATGTGCACTGTTGTACTTTAAATCCTTTATATGGGTTGCATTATTTATTTATTTATTCCATCCATCCATCCATTATCTATACCACTTATCTTCAGAGGGTCGCGGTATAGATAATGGAAATAGCTATCCCAGCTATTTATTTATTTATAATTTCAAATAAGTCTATGAACATTTTATTTGAAAATTACACTAAACTAAATGCAGTGATGTTTAATCATTTCCACATACAGACACCTTTTCACTGTGCATATTCAGTAAATATGCATCCAGATCTGTGTTGACATGCTGTGTTGAGAAAAAATAGTCCATTTGGCACTTTAAAAACACACTGAGCTGCACTGCTCAGCCTTCAGAGCTGTATTTCTTTTTTTGTCTGTGTTGCAGACCTACTGCTGAGAAGGACTATATACCGTATACATACAGTACTTGTGATGTTAGAACATTAATAATTGATTAGAGAAAAAAATCACAAACACCTGGGCTTGATGATCAACGCTTTATTTTTAACTATATAGACATGCTATAGCTAGTGGGTGATTCCTGGATGAATAGGTTGCAATTTGGGGAAATATTTGCTTTATTGTCAGCAGTAATATGACATGACTACACTGCTGTATATGTACTGATGACACGTGCAAAATGCTTCTCAGAAAGTTGTAAAACAGAAATATCAACTCAAATTTGAGGTTGACAACCTAAACTGTTGCTGGTCTCTGAGGCAAATGTTGCCAATCCCTGATACTGCAATGTATATTTTAGACCAGCACTATAGGCTATTTAAGCCAGGAGTGCATCATTTGTCACTTTCTATGTCAGCTTGTTTTTGCTGTACAGCCTCTCCGAGACCTTCAGACTTTCTGCTACCACAGTTTGACCGCAATAAACAAACACTCAGAAAAGAAGTGACGCTGCACTGTCCTGAAAGCGTCCTGATTTTTTCTTAGAGCTGAGATTTCTGGCTGTAGTGATAAAGAGTAAGCTTTTGGATTCAGTTTTTGGCTCCCTGCAGAAAAATGTGTCTGAATAGGACACTTGAGGAGAGAAAAAATGACCAATTTAAAGCACCAACACTTGCTGCAGTATAAGATGAATATGGAAGGGTTTTTGTCCATCAATTCAAATATATTTACACCTTAAGGAGAAATCTTGAAACCACTTGGAGCCAGATGATTTCAGGAATTATTATAAGAATTTAAAGTGAGTCATCTTTGTAGTAGTAAACAGTAGGCAGCTTGAGTGGCAGGGTGTTGACTCAAATCTGGGTTATTTGAATCATAAATAATGATTTCACTAAACCCATTACCGCAGTCAGAACAGTCTGTGCTTGTGCAGCATATCTCAAATAATAATGCAGCAGATATACTCTGTCCCTTACTATTGCCTGATGCATTATACCGAATATACTCGTCCATGCCTCAGGACATTGAAGAAACTGAATGTGGAGGTGATGGAGTGAAATTAGGACAGAAAAGAAGGTACACGGTGTCAAGATGATTACTGTGCACGTGCTGTCTGTGACTTTGCATTGTCCAATCCTACAGCCAGAGTGTAAGAATAGACGCTAGAGGATAATTTTATTCCAGATATCTGTAAATACAGTAAGGAGTTGGTGAGTTTTAAAATAAACAAACCAAACCATAATATATATAACCACCTCTGGCTGCTGTCATAAGACAGCATGTCAGTGAACTGACTCCTCTTTCTCTCAGTAACCAGCAGATGCAGCTGTTGCAGCTCTGCCCACAACTACCATGATACAAACACAGAGAAAACTGCAGCTTATGAAGGCCGACCACTCTGGCCAGCCCCGACTGATAATCTCATTTTAAGGTGACTTGGCAGGCACACTGACAAACTGTAACGCAATTAACACAAGAAAGACTTAATTGCCTTACATGGCAGTCTTTAAGCAGCTTACAGATGTATTTTATATGTAAAGGGGTGTCTTTTTTTTTTCTCTGGTGACGTGAAGCTCAGCAGTCATGCTTAACTTTCTTCCTCCGTTTCAAATAGACCCTGTAATCATGTTCCCTCACTTTTCCTCCTCTGTCCTCACTCACTGCCCCTCGTCTCCCCCTCAGGTCCCCGCTAATGAAGTGGCCAAAGGTTTTGAACTGTTTGTTATATTTGTGCCGCATTGCACGAGGCGCTGTCCCTTTGTCTGCTCACTGTTTAGAGGCTTGAACAGCTAATTGGTGCACTGCAGTGACACAAATGCACATTGACATCTGGAGGACACACACACACACACACACACACACAACAAAAAAATACCAACAAAAATGTTACCAGATGCACTGAGTAGATTACAGTCAGTTTCTATAGAACACAGTATCAGTATCAGTGCAACTAAGTACAATTAGCCAAGTACTGTACTTAAGTATAACTGTAAGACTTTTAGGCGACTTTAGACTTCTACTTCCATATTATACAGAAGAAAATATTATACTTTTTACTCCACTGCATTTACTTGACAGCTTTTATAATGAGTTTATAAAATGTGATGCATTGTTATAGATTAAACTACCTGTCCAAATACAACAGTAAAATGCTACCCACACAGTAATGCAGCAGTAATAATTAATGCAATAATATAATATATAGTATAACACTGGGGCCCACATTATGAGTATTTTTTTTTTTACTGTTTTCACAGGCTGAGTAGTACTCCTCCTTCATGTGTAAAATCAGTGTATAGGATTTGAATACTTCTTCCACCACTGTTCAAACACTGTCCATGGGATATACAGGGGGTAGAGAAAATAATGTGACACTATAAATAACCACAATAAAATTGCAGACCTCTTTGTCTGTTATTTCTTCATTTGTGATTCCTCCTTTGAGGCTAAAATATTACAAAATGTTATGATAGTTTGGTCTTTTCAGACAGACCATCTCTTGTTAAGTTGTGTTTTCTTACTTCTTTAAAAACATCTTTAAAATGCCAGATTTCTGTCACAGCTGAACTTGAGGTTTATTGGCTAATCTGACCTTTGTTGCAGCGTTTGCATTTTAAAACAGTTCATCTTCTCTGTCACCTTTTTCTTCACTTGTAGAGAAAACCAATAGACTCTGCACTTTCTGTGAATAAGCAACTATGGTTGACATGGCAACAGTAGCTTTGGTTATCTTTCCCTTACCCTCTGTCCTTGAAGCCAGATTTATTTTTACAATTTGCAAGTGTGGCAAGTGAATGGTGGCCACACCAGCGTCAGTAATGGATTAAGTGAGTTATTATGCACATATTGTATATTATGTGCATTGGATGGAGCCAGAAAATGAGAACAGTGGACGACACAAGAGGCCAAACAACATGTATGTAGTTGTGTTTTTGTTCTTGAGTGTGAAATCATTGAAACATCTGTGTAGCATTGGGTGTTAATAATAGGAAGGACATTATGTTTATTGTGTTAATGGAATTGTTCCTCTCTACTGACAAAATAGATCTTTTCACTGAAGAGTGAAGTGAATTATAGACTTTCTCATAAAAATACATCTTCATGTAGCTAATAAACTAGACATCTGTGCATGTCGAATCAGCAGCTTTGAGGAAAAGAGGTGGAAGAAGAGGGGAGCAAAACAGCACAATAACAGATATCAGACCATCTTTCACATTTTCAAAATATTCTCCATTCGATTTCGTTTTTCCTCTGAAAGTACAACTCTCGTTACGAGAGGCAAGAATTGGAAAACAGAGTTTCAGGGGAAAAAGAGAAGGCAGGGCTGAAGTAGACAGAAGTAGACAATCAAGGGGTCAAATAAAGTGCATGAGAAGCGTGCTGGATTTATTTTTTCCAGGTCAAACCCCTATATCATCAAAAGCTGCCTCCTCCCTAGAGCACACAAGGACAACATTTACAGTTGTTAAATCAACCGCTCAAATACATGAGGGACAATAGTGGCAATAGGGCTAAAGGCAGAGGAAAGAGGTCTAAATAATTCCGTATTTCGCCAGGTCGCTGAGCTCCATGTCCCCGAAGGCTTCCCATGGGCAAATCACTGTGATGTCTGTGCCAAGACCCTCCATGCCGGGGATGTCGTCTCCGAATCTGAGTGCATAAGACAAAAAAGATCTGATGAGTACAAACTGAGAGATACAAGGACATTTGTTTGCTTGAAAGAAGACTTCTGTCTATGTGTGTGTGATTGTAAATCCATCTCACCCCTTCTGGCCTGGTTTGGGCGCCTTGCTCTTAAAGGTGCGCACGGCCCTCTGCTTGAATTTGGGAGGTGCCCTCCTGTTGGCGGGAGCTGCAACGGCTACGTCTGCCATTTTGATTAGTTACTGAAAAAGAAAAATGGATGATGTAGCTCTTCAGCGACATCCAGACGTATCACCAAACTGTAAATGCATTAAGCATTGATAAAAAATGTGCAACCAGTGTTCAAAACTCCTCTGGGTTCATCCAAATCCATCAAGTAAAAATACCTGAGTACATTGTAAAGAAACAGAGCAGTACCAACAGTACTAATCTTCTCAGTAACAACCACAATACTATAAAGAAAAATACTATAAAACCACGACTCTGTCTGCCTTTCTCTTCTGTCAGTTGTTACATGTTACCACAGCAGTAAAAGCCTCAGCTCCTTGTAGCTGAGCAGAGAAAATAGCAGTTTCATCTTACCTTTAGTTGCAGTCTCAACGTGTTTTTCTGATGCTGTCTGATGAGCCTCGCTTGTTTCTCGCTTGTGGGATTCCTCTCCTTCTGTGCGACTGTCCCTTTTTAAATTCCTCCGAGCTGCTAATCCCCTCATTTGTTCATGCTGTCACTCTTTCATGTGCCAACTCTGCTCTGTCCTTAATTCTGTACCGACTCATCCACAAATAGGTGAGATAAAGAAGGACGAGATATAAATACAAGGTGTATTTCAGGTTAGATATGCCTGCCAACCTGTGAATTTGTAATGAATTACAGAGGTGTCATTTATTGGCAGAAAATGACAATGACAATGTACATCAATATTTTATCCACAAATACTGTACTGTACCCATCTGCTTCATGAAAACTTTATAATTATGGTAAATTCCACCATTTAATCATAGTACATGTAACTGTTTATTTTGGTTTAGTCACAGGAATAATATATCTACTGTACATGAAAAATAACAGCAGGTGTAAAACAAATGTTGTGGGTCACTTTTGTATGCACCGAAAAGGTTAGTGATAATAGGCAAAGGAAAAAGAAGGGGAGCCATCAAAGGAAGAATTATTATAAAATACAGGCACTCAATGGCTTGAAGAACACACACAAAAGCTTGAATCAGACCATTAAATACAAGTATGTCTGATGGTATGGAATATATAGTTTTTAGTTTACTGTTCACTGTATATGCAGTTTATTTACTGCCATGTCTTTTCATTAGTAAACAGATATATTTCTATTTTATATTTAAGATTCTTGACTTGCAGTATATTTTTCTTTTCTCCTGTCATTTGAAATACTAAAGATAGGGATAAACTTTCACCTTATTTGTAAACAAACATGTGTCCTGAAGCAGCATCCTGCACGAGGATCTGGAGCATGTGATGTAAGAGCAGCGATGCCCTGAGCTCCCATGCAGGTGATCAATCGCTTAGTGACAAATAAAGAGCACTTAACCATTCAGCTCTTAATCCCTCGCCTCATGTCACGGACTCAGGTTAAAGAGGGATAATATACTGAGACTTTGTTTGTTTTAGATTGGTCTGTCTTTGTGATGTGTTTTGTATTGTAATTTTTTTCCCTTTATGTATTTATTCATTTTGATTTTTGCATCATTGTTTTTATGCATTATCTTCTCTGTCTCTTTGAGGTCCTCGTTTTCTTTCTTCCCTTCTGTAAGATACGTTATAAATACTGTTTTGAAGTATTACATAAGTGAAATGTACTTAATTAATTACTTACTTTTTTACTTCTGGAGGCCCTGGACTACCTGGGCATTAACTTCTCAGAAGTCATTCATTTTAATCGGCAGGTTTAAGACATGTCTTGTCATGTATACAAAAAAAAAACTAAATTACCAGAAACTTCAGATTTTATGAAACATAATTTGATTTAATTTAATGGAAGTTTGAATTGAAGGAATGACCTTTGATTTCTGGCATTTTCATTTTCAGCTCCATCCATTCATTATCTATACCGCTTATCCTCAGAGGGTCGCGGGGGGGCATCAGCTGTCAATCCCAGCTGACATTGGGGCGAGAGGCGGGGTACACCCTGGACTGGTCGCCAGTCAATCACAGGGCTGACACATAGAGACAGACAAACATTCACACTCACAGTCACACCTACAGACAAATTAAAATCATCAATTATTTTCAGCTCCACATGTTTAAAATATGTGTCATAAGGGGGATTGATTATGTATGTGTAAATGATTGAGGATATTCTCTAAAATTCTTACTTTCAGTTTCTACTGTCCTGCATGCAAGATTTGCTTGCAGTATAGTAAAAAGACATGTCAAACATTAATAAACACAATAAAAACCACTAATTGGAAAAAGTAACATGCAATAGCAGTAATGACATAAGTGATAGCAACAAGTAAAAATGAATTAAAACAAACTGTCTTGCTGTCAAACAACGATTCGGCACATCTCTATTACTAGAATTTTGACTTCTGATGTGTGTATTACATGAAATCAGCATGAAAAAAACTATTACATGATCATCTCCTCCCTTCCTTACTATTCTTCACTCAGTTATGTTGCATCTCTGTTGGTGTATGTGACATAATTGGGCAGCCATTTTGGCCATAAAAGAGATTCAGCTCTTAAGAGATGATCCTGGTTTAATGAAGGTAAAAACTATTAAAAAAGAAATGTCTGTCGGTACTTTCACCGCTATGTGTTGGAGATAACACAGGCCGTATTAGTTGTGTTGACCCTCATTGAAGAACATTACACACACACATATTATACTGTACATACAGTATACAATATGTGCACACAATAAATGCTTACATTGTTACGTGACTAATTAAAAGCAGGGGCATAATGTAACTAACTGAAGAAATCAAACTGAGACTTTATGACAGATTCCACAAGTTACACAATTGGTTTACGTGTTCAAAGATGCCATCAGTGAGGTCAGAGTTCATTTCTGGTAAAGTCCAGAGCACTGATGATCTTTCCTGTAAGTTAAGACCTCTAACTGAAGCCAGAGAAAAGTTGGATTAAAGCAGATTGAAAATTGGTTGCTCAGGGCAAGATCTCCTTACACTTGGCGTGAAGTCAACACATACCGTATGTTGTAAATAATAAACCCTAACTATGGAATTAGGTGAACTTAGTGATATCCTGGTCTCAAGATGTGCAGTCTATAACTTGACCAAGATCTTTAAATCTTTAAATCTTTAAAGCCAAGGCATAAAAATAGACAAAGCCGTTTGTGGGGTGTTATATCATCCAAGCACGGGGCACTGGGGCTTAGAGGAGGAGGAGGAGGAGGAGGAGGAGGAAGGGTCTTACACATCAAGACTCACTAACTGACTGTTAATTGTTTTTCTCTCAGTGCATAAAAGATGGCAGATGCAGCCGTTGCAGCTCCCGCCGACAAGAAGGCACCTCCCAAGTTCAAGCAGAGGGCTGCTTGTACTTTCAAGAGCAAGGCCCCCAAACCAGGACAGAAGGGGTAAGATGGACTTTAAAATATTGTAGTTTTTTCAATCATTTTGGCTTGACCTTTTGCAATAAAAGTTGGGGCCTCTTGTCATGTTTCAGGTGTCTGCGAGTTGTTAGCCGTTCCACCAGAGAAATATCCCCTCAAAACGTCTTTGAGGCCCAAAGAGGTCAAATTATACATTATTCAACAAAAAAGCAAAGATTAGAGAAAAGTAACCACTGGACTAAACTACCCAACAGTATATAAAGTAGTTAAAACTAACTGCACCTCGACCATCTGCAACAGTAAAATGCTGCTTACACATTGATGCATCAGTATTAACAATCTATATTAGATAACAATATAACATATAGAGGCCATTTTTCTGCAGAACCAGTACTTTTACTTTTGATACTTTAAGTTCATTTCGCTGATAATAATTTTGTACTTTTACTTGAGTAGGATTCTGAATGTAGGACTTGTAATGGAATATTTTCACATTGTATTGATACTTTTACTTAAGTAAAGGATCTGAGTACTTCTTCTACCACTCAATGTCTCATATCAAATAAAATAAATCAAGTTCCCAGGAAATGTAGACACGTTTTTCTTTCTTTTTCAGATTCGGAGACGACATACCCATGGGAAGCCTTCGGCGACATTGGAGCTCAGCGACCATGTCTTCACCACAACGATTTCACCTCCCTGTACTGATTTTCCTTCATCCAGTCCTCCCCTCTCGCCCTGTTCTCCTTCACATACCAAAATACCTGACTTGATGTGTGTTGTTGTGTTAGGCCCACATGGGTTTTGGGAAACATTGCACAAAAATTGACATCCAAAGCAAATGGAATTTTAAAAACTTATAAATTATCATTATTGATTTATATATGCTTCACTGACAAGCAATAACTCCAAACTTCCCCCCCCATAAGTTGCACTCTGCTTGTGCATTTCAGTGGACAGTGGACTAAATCTGTTGTAATAGAGTTTGATCACTGTTTTTACAGTAGATTACCCTGTCAAAATTAACGCACTACACAAGTACATAGTGTACTGCATGTAAGTGTGTACTAACGGAAGTATCCGAACTGAGACAAAGCAACAGTTAGCAACTACCTGGTGAACATAGTTAAGCATTTAGCTTCTAACGAGCCAGATGTTTCTCTCAGGAGCTGTTGGAGACCAAAGACAAAGCTAAAAGTAGAGTGAATGTTGGACTTGCATTCAGCAGGTGACCAGAAAAACGACTCCAAATGAATGCTAATGTTGCTCCAGATCTGCTGGATGTGTAAATATGCAACTGTTTGATAACAACTTTCCATATCAACTTAAGATAATAATATGCAAGTGTTGTGTACAGCTTGTTTCCACTGCCCTAAAGTGGCCAAAGAAATATTGTTTAAAGCAGCCATGTGACTGACTTCGTGATCAGTACTAAAATTGAAATATCAGCACTCACATACTGGCATACTGTGTGTACAATAATGCGAGAAACTACAAAATAACACTCATCCATTTTACTAAATAAATAGAATAGGCCTACCAAAAGAAAACAACCTGAAAGCTTGATCACAACAAAACATTTTTATATAAAACATTTTATATGGACATTCAATAACAAAAAAACATAATGGCAGTCAAGGGGGATATAGACATGACAGAGGGAGAGAGCTGGTCATTGAGAAACCATAGCAACTATGAAGAATGGCCACATAGTTTACTATAATACAGTGGCAAGAAAACCGTGACAGGAAAATGAAGCAGCCGCGTGTTCTTTTGTGCGGCAGCCATTTTGTTTGTCAGCAGGCCTTTTTGTCAAACAGCACTGTGCTCTTTGTTGTGTTAGCTAGCTTCCAACTGCTAGCTGCCTGTCATTCTCCATAGAGTTTAGTGGTAAAGAAGAACGCAACTGGGCTGGGCTGCTCAGGAGTCAAATATGAAAGACAAGATTCATGCAAAACAATTTTTTTTTTTTTTTTTTTAATTGACAAGTATCGCTCATGCTGGTTTGTCCATGCCTTCAGTGGCTTTGTAAGTCCATCTTTGTGCATTTTGTGTAGCACTTCTCAAGTTGGGAACCAGAACGTGCTGGGGACTGTTAGTTAGCATCTTTGGCTAGGTTTCTTTTTTGTTTGTTTTTCCCATTTTGTCCGGAGCACATTCTATAGTAACTTGGGAGATATTTAAAAAGAAATGTTAAATGTCATGAGGAAATCCAACAGCAGCACATTTAATAGAAAAAACCCATCTTATTGACCTGCATGTTTTTCCAAGAGTGAGAAATGTAAAACAATGCAGCTTTGAAATTAGTTAACGGCTAAAAAAAAACTAAACAACAAAAAAAACCCTGCCCCATTTACCACACAACCTAGATCATATCCCACAATGACATTTTGTTTTTCACCATGTTGGAATATTAGCCTGTTTATGTATTGAGATTACACTTTCAGACATTTTACTGGAGATCTTCAAACAAACCTGAAGTGACCACAAAGGCCAAGCTGAAAGATTGAACCACTGAAATGTAAGGAGTCTGCTTTAAAAAGAAATTAAAAATATAAAAATAAACAGAAAAACTCAAAAAGAAAAGGAACACAGTTGGTTTTAACCAAAAGTGCTACCTATAGACCTATATTCATTTATTCCAAATGTCTCAAGTCACCTTCAAAATATGGACACAAAAAGAAAATCCAGCCGTTCCTCTGTATTTTGAAATATATTCAAATATCATGCTAACAGATCCTATAATCAACCCAAAACAAACAAAAAAAACCGTAGTCTCGATTTGACTGAATATTTAACTAAGAGGACAAATGTTTGGTAGTGTTACATGCATACCTTTAGTTACTATTCAGGTACTCTCCCGGCTCAAGATCTTTACTCCAAAGCAAAAAACAAAAGCAAAAACAAACAAACCTTGAAATAGAAACAACTTACGGATATAAAAAAAGACGACAGAAGATCAAAAAGAAGTAAATAAAGACAGCAATAGGATTATCAAGGATTATGATCATAACAATAACAAAGATAATATATTTATACATACAGCAGAAAAATGTGCTTTCTACAAATCTTTGGAACAAAAACAAAAGCCAAAAACCAGCCACGTTTCAGAAATATAGAATACAACAGTATAGAAATATGCACAATAATAAGGTGTTCTGCATTTAAATATTTTCTATTAACTCACCGACAGAATCTCTTTCTTGCTCAGTAATTGCTGCTGGCAGCATCTCAAACACAATTACCAACTAAAGTATATTTCAGGAAGACTCATTCAATGTTGGACTTTGCTCTATAAAAGATGAGCATGAGGGGAAAATCCAAATAATAAATCTCTACATTAAAAGGATCAAAAAGTACTTGAACCCCAGGGTTGTGGGTGGATGATTTAGTTTGGATCTATAGCTATAATCAATTCGAGAAGTAAATGTTTTAAGTGTAGTGTTGAACTTTTTGTAGTGTTTAGTGGTGGCTGCACACAGAGTGTAGTGAAATCCTGTGCGTGAGAAGGATGATGTGAGACTGTAGTTGTGTCATACTGTATAGTCAAAAGGTGGAATAGTTGTAATACAGATGCTCATTTTTTGATTTTTTTAACCCCAAGGTTCATTGTTGGATCTACATGTTCCAGGACAGCAGTGGCTCCTGAGAAAAACAAAAATAATGGTTTAATAAGAATGAGAATAATTACATTAATAATAATAATAATAATTTGGTAATTTTTTCTCTAAACTAATTTCTTTGCATATCATAACAATGTTAAGTTTAAAGGTTCACCATTTCCACATACTAAGAAAACTTGAGGTAAGGAACAGCTCTAATAACCCTCCCTCCTTCAGCTTTCGGACATGATTTCTGTAGCGTTATAAACCGTCACATCATCTCTCCAAGCTGCCATGTTCAGTCTCCCTCTACCAGAACACAGCAAGAATGGAAATCCTCTCTCATTACTATCCGCCCACGTTAAGGAAGAATTATAAAAATCCATCAGTGGGTGGTGTTTTTTTTGTTTGTTTTTTTAAATCATTTTAGTGACTCGTCATTCTGGTTCAAAATGTTTTTTAGGTGCTCTTTCGATGCACCTTTCTGCTTCCTACCACTCCGTCGTTTTGTGGACACTCTGTTCGTTTCCCTCTCTTTTTCCTTTAATGTTGAGTGTGTGCAGGCCACACAGAACTCAGCTCTTTCTCAAACAAGTTTGACAGCTATTTAAATGTCAGTTCCACATACAGCCTTTGGAAGAACATCTGGGCTCCATCCCGAGTCTTGTGCTGCTGAGTGCTGAGGGAATAAGGGAGGACTATAATACAGCCGTGCAATAGGGAAGGTGGCCATCTTAAGTCTTTATTTTTTTTCTTCTTTTTTTTTTAATGTAAAGGCCATCCGTCAGTCTTTAATACAGCATTCCTCTATTTCTGTAGTAGCGTATATAAGAAAACGTGGGACTGCTCTGGGGTGGGATCTGACATATCTTTGTTGTGACTCCACACTTTAAAACTGGGTGCAGTCCACCTCCACGACAACAGAGGGAGCTCTTTCAGAGTAATTCAACGGAAGAGAGGAGCTCCTGGTAAATGTAGTGTCTTTAGTAAGGGGCAAATCTACTGTAGCCTCCCCTGTACAGTGTGGCCTGCAAAAATAACAAAAGACAAACATTTAGTAAATCAAATCTTTTCAAAATGACATTATTCTTTAAATGAACAGTCTGGTCATTGTCTGTATTTTCCTTATTGTCAATACATTCCATTAAAACACTAAAACCAGCGATGAATTGATCCTACTATCAAGTTTTGTCTATGTAGCCAAACCCTGATATATCTCATTCCTCTGTACCACAGACCTCCATTGTTTGTTTAAAACTATTAAAAACACATCAATGAGCCACACTGTTGCACTGGGTGACATCCCTTCCCTCATTACCATGAACATGGGCACTGCAGTTTATTTCCATTCAATCCCACATAAACCACCTTCTGTGCAATGTCTAACCTTCTTTCTATGCTGGCCCCAGATTTGCTGTGCAGCAATTTATCTAAACACTCATTAATTTAGTCTTACAACTAGATTTAGACACAAGGACCCTCTTCAAAAGCCCCCATTATGTCGGCTGATATTGTGTTTTAATGTTACACATTAACGCAAAACAGTTGGCAAACAGAAAGTTCGAGTTCTGGGGCCCCACTTTGCTCAGGTGGAAATCCAATTGTAGTGGTGTTAACACTGAATGCACTAAATATAAATATAATGTAATAATCAGCAGATCATTACATTTTCCAACAAATGTACTAATTATTCCTCATTGAGTAACGTTTGCTGCAAACTACAGTGTCCGGCTGTTTTACAAAAATGATACAACATATTTGTGTTCCCTTTGTAAATATTTACGTCTTCAGTAGGAACTAATGGGTTTGGAGTGCCACAGACAGGAGAGGGAAGTTGTAAAGTATTGAGAGATGGACTAACACATTGTTGGTTTTGCTCTTTTAATGGGAATTGTTGACAATAAGAAAAACATAGAATATTGTCAATGCTTGACAATATATGAGCTTTAGGGACTTACCATAGCTCCAACACCGTAGGCAGCTGGGGCGAGAGCAGCATGGTAGGGGTCTGCTGTGTAAACTCGTCCGTAGCTATCAGAAAACAGCAAACACAACAAGCATGAGATATCACATAATGTTTTAAAGGAAAACATTTTTGGAGGAAATTTGACTCGCAGCACAAGGTGACTCATATACTCTAACTGCAGGAGGAAAGGGGGTTGTTGTTTTTCAAAATTCCCTTCCTGAACTATAATTTGTTTAGGAATGAAACCCCAAACTACTTCCTCTCGCCTCATGATGTGAAGAAAGTTATCCACACAACTTGATTTCCTGTCCTGCAGACTAATGTCATTCACTATATGTTCTCAAAGGCTATTTTTGTTCAGTGGCATTTGGACTTGAATATCCCGGTATATGTCCTCTATCTGTGTTGCCTGTTCTCACACAGCTGGTTTTTAACCTTGCCTTGATAACTGTACAGCACTTGTGTTCATTTTAAATGTACTTTTAAAATAAAGTGACTTGACTACTTAGTGGCAGAGGACGGTGCTGCAAGTAAGCAGCCAACATATCACGATACGTCACCTAATTCTGCAGGCCTGTCAGAGGAGGCTTCAAGGTGTGCTGGACAGCCCACTCACCTGTCACTGTAAGCTGCTGCTGCAGCTGCCGCTGCTGCAGGAGTCGCTACCGCAGTTGGCTGGGCGTAACGGTACGCTGCATAGCCACCCTGTGGCGAGGCGATGAAGGGGAGAGAGATGGGAGATGGTAGGGGGTAGCATGTGTGATAGAGGAGAAAGATACAATGGAGGGAGAGGTGGGACAAAATAGACACAAGAGTAGATTCTTGTTAAAAGTTTGCTGCATTTTCCTCTACAGACTAACTGACTAGTAGTGAATCTAAAGGGTTACATTGTGAGAAAAACTGCTGAGAAGAGTGCGAAAGATTAACAAGCAGACAGTCAGCAAAACTGGCTAATCTGGTGCAGTACAGCATTCACAAGGATGTAGCTCAGGCTCTGTGTGGGTCTCTCCCTCCATGACTAACATGGAAAAAATATATTTAATTGTACATTATGTGTTTGTATCGTTCCCCTGTGCAACATTAAAGTGCGTCATCTTTCCGACTGTGAGCTGACATGGAGGGAGAGAGAGTTCATACTCATAACTGTGCCCCACCCTGATTCCCCTACCAAAAACACACAGTTAAAGAAAGGGGAAGGGGTGGCAAGATGATTGTGTCATTATTTATGTTTAGATGGACAGCTGATGAACAGACACAAAAAACTACAGGTGTAAGAAGACAGTCAGCCAGTCGGATTACAAAGGGCACACACACATACACACACACACCACGCTGACGTGGCCAGTGACCAATCACCAGCCACAGCATGCTTTCCCAAACTCAGAACGTACAGTGTATTAGGCCAAACATCCCTATAAAAAACAAAACAAAAAAAAAAAAAAAACACACACCGCTGCATTCTACCCTAAAGGATCAGTCACGACCAAGTCCTCGCATTCAGGACCACACAGCTGCTGCTATGGGAGGGAGGCTGGACTGGGAAGGAGGGGGAGAGGAAGGGGGAAGAGGAAGGGGGAGAGAAAGAGAGAGGAGGTGATGTAGAAAATAGGTAAGGAAGACAAACAGTCACAGAGCAAGGAAAGAGTAGAATAATAATAAAGGGAATAGAAAGAAGAAGGAAGTGCCAATGGCCAGATTACACAAACAGAAAAGGTTTCAATTATTGACTGACGAAGGAAAGAAAACAGAATGAACACAGCGAGAAGAAGTGAAATAAAGAGGGTTTATAGACGGAGAAGAAAAAGAGGGGAGGAAATAGGGGGGGGGACTGGGTAAGGAGTCAGCCTTGTAAGTATGTCTGCATGCTGACATTGATTCAGTTAGCATGCCACAGGTGAAACAGATAGGGAGATTCCTGGAAGGGGTCTGAATTAACTGCTGATAGAAACTGTCCTGCATCCCTCTGACTACTGGATAAGTCTCAGGTTTCAGTGTTTCATGTCTTATTTATTCCGTGTTCGGTTTGTATTTCAAGCAAGGCAATGCAGCTTATAATTTTCACTGATGTGCATGATATGTAAAGTTTGTGTACAATGAAAAGTTTTAGGGTGATTTAATGGAAAGAGGATAACAAAATGATGGCGTGTCCTGGCTTGAAATATTCTTTATTTACCTCAATTATCTCAGCTTTGGACAA
Source organism: Maccullochella peelii (assembly GCA_002120245.1). NCBI lineage: Eukaryota > Metazoa > Chordata > Actinopteri > Centrarchiformes > Percichthyidae > Maccullochella > Maccullochella peelii. The sequence continues at coordinate 33,826 of LKNJ01002242.1, forward strand.
TTCTTTTTACATGTTTTACTGATTTTGGAATAAAAGTGTGGGATGAAAGTGTCAAATGATATAATAAAATATTAATTTGTTTTAATGTATCTCGCCTCAAGAACAAAATGAAATGTATTAAATTTAATAGATGAATTTTGCTGTGGGGTGTTAACATCTGGTCACCTAGGGATGATGCCAAAATAAGACAAAATGCTTTTATTTTCACACTGAGGAAAAGAATTTAGCTGGATGTATTGCCATGGAATAGACTTGAAAACCTTATCACAAGTGCAGATTTTGGTTGAAAGAAAGTGACCACTGTTCAAGTATTGACCCTCAATATTAGTACATCCATCACCCCTGTAGATATATTGAGAATGAAAGTTTTATGTAGTATATTCTTCATGAATTCAAATTTAAACTTCTCCCCCTTCCGCAACTCCACCCATGTCAGAATCCAGTGAGTTAGTAGAAGAAGACAGAGAAGGCATTTCAATCTCAGATGGTCAATAATGTCTAGCAGCACGCAGTCATTGGAGACGAGGAGGATGCACACTGGCTCTCACACAGAGTGTGTAAACCCTACCTGGGACAATCTGCCACTAATGTCCTGAAACACTAGTCTACAGAGAGAACAGAAACAGCTATTGTCAACCTGGTCACACACGCACACGCACATACACACACAGCCACACACTCATAATCACATTGGTACAAACTAACTCACAAATGCACAGAGACAAACCCTAGAGGAGTCTACTCATGAATGAACACTTTGATGAAAGTGTGTGTGTGTGTGTGTGTGTGTGTGTGTGTGTGTGTTGGGCTGCTGAGTGCTATTTTTATATTTGTTCGCATTATTGAAGGAACATTTCATATGAGATTGTACATTATGTGTACTTGGAAAAGTGATGAGTTTAATTTATTTGTAATAAAATAAAATAAAAAGGCCATTTAAGATTAAGTCAGGAGAACATAAAATATCTAGATGGCATAGATCTAGATGAATCAAAACACCCAAAAGTACACGTCTCTATGGGTTTGGTCCGTGCTGTTTCACACTTGAAAACCCACAGGCAAGCGGGGGGAAACGTAGGTGAGGAGTGAGGCAGTAGAGGAGAGAGAGGTATACTTACATAGAGATCAGCTGCACCGTAAAAGCCATCCTGATAAGCCATCACACTGAGAGAGAGAGAGAGAGAGAGAGAGAGAGAGAGAGAGAGAGAGAGAGAGAGAGAGAGAGAGAGACGAGAAAGAAAGGAAAAGGAGAGAGGACAGAGGAGCGGTGGTGGAGAGTCGAAACAAACAAAACAAAAAAATGGTGTGATGCGCCACCATGTGGGCATTGTAGAAAGCAACAAACAAGAGTGACGATTGAGGGAGAGAGAGGGGTGAGAAAACGGTGGCAAACAGATTGTGAAAGAGAGAAAAGAAATGTGTGAGATTATTACACACCGTGCAACATGCAAGATAAAATACCACCTCTTTGTATAAAAATGCACTTTAGAGTGATACTACTACTGTTACTTGAGCCAGTGAGACAAACTTGTATTAAAAGAAAATACTACTTAATTTGATTTGAGTTCGCTAAAATATCATATCATTATCACTTTGGAGGTACAAGGAAATGGTATTTCCGTTCAGCAAACTATCATTGTCAATATCTCAATAAAAATATATTCAAACACACAGCATGCACAAATATCAAGTACTGTTTTGAACTAAGTGAAGACATGCATTTAAGAAAACAGTCATACTATTATGCTAGTTTTTAATCATCAATAGCAGTTTACTGGTTATCACTTTTGATTTATGTTTATGTGTGTTTACCCCGGGTAGGTAGGGATGGCAGGTTGTGGCACAGCTGCCCTGACTGCACTGTAGACCGGCCGGGCACGACCCCGCAGATGAGCTCCTCGAAAGGTCGCAGCGGTGGAGGCAGCTGCTGCTGCTGCTTGGTACGGAAACCCTGGTACTGAGAGAGAGAGACAAAGAAAGACCAGCTTCTTAAATACCTTAAAGAGTACGATATTATTTCTGCATCTCGTCTCCATCAGTCTCGTTAAGTATAAAAGGTAATCCTTGTTGTCATACCTGTATAGAGTTCAGGGCTGTACATGGCTCCAACCATGGGACTCAACTTCCACCCAGCTATAGTCAACAAAAAAATGACAATGTACATTTAAAGCAATATGACAGGACACTCACAGAAGCAACCAGACATTTTATGAATTTTATGATCTCTGCTGTTCATTTTATTGTCCATTGTACAGAGAGGATGTATAAAGCTTCCTGACTGTATATCTACACATGGCACATCTGTGAGAGCTTTCACTCAGTGCCACTACCAAGACAGGACAATTCAATATTATTATACATTGATTTTTAGTGGAGTCGCATCATCATAAACACGAATATGTAATGTTCTTGTTTTTAATTGTTCAGATATAGTTCAAAATAGTCATCAAAAACTACAAAACAGGAGAAATAGAGGCATTTCTTTCATTTTGTCAGATATAATGCATTACAGTGGAACAGGTAATCAGGAGAATGTAGTCAATTTTATATGTCGTTTTTCAAAAATATAACATATTGTGATATATAATCTGAATTGGAAACCAATACTTTTATCTATATGGTGATATTAACTTTAGCCATACTGCACAGCAAAGTCACCACATATCAAAGAAAAGGTGGAATCGGCTGATGTTGAGTTCAAAGTGCATTACCGTATGGCAGAGTTGCGAGGCCCTCTCCGTTAGAGTAAGGGGTGGTCATCTTCTTGTTGGTCATCACTCTGGCTGTAGCATTATTGACCTGGACACCAGAAAAAGGGTGGTCAGGGTGCCAAGTCAACCCACTTAAACATATAAACAAGCACTGAGGAATTATCAAAATGGTGCAGAATCCAATCACATTATAGTTTGTGTTTTAAACGTTCTTAAACTGAATATATTCTGTGACACATGAAAGAGATACTCTGCATACATGATGATCAGAGTTTTCATATTTAACTTGTGCTTTAAGTGTGAGGTGTCATTATACTTTAAACATTTTTTTTAAACTTATGACAGATTAATTCTGTTGATGAGCAGCGATGGTATTTGATGCATGCGCTTCTTTTGAAGGAGAAAGACATTGAAAACAAGGATCCTGGTGAGTAGTCAGGCAGTTTTGCACACAAACAATGCAACCATTGGCACACAGAACAAAGAAAACCACGAAATATTTCAGAACAAAAGCATTCAAAAAGAAATCCAAGACCATTATATTGCTACCTTTAAAAAAAAAAGGAGGGAAAAAGAAGGTGAATTAAGCGGCAGATTTATCAGTTGAACACAATGCAAAAAACATCAATTGAAGAGTTCATACACAAATTACACGCAGCCAATCAAGAGCGCATCACATCACCAGAGGTGAGCAAAACTAGCCAATCAGCAAGCATCAGATGCAGCAAGAGACCAATCAAAAAAGGTTGGCAGCCCTCCCAATCAAATACACATCATACAGAAAAGGGAGGAAGGGGAGGGAGAGAGAACGACAGAGAAGAGACAGAAATATAGAGGGATGCAGGAGGAGGAGCCAGTCCACATAAAAAGACACAGAAAAACACATACATGATGTGGAGGAGAGAGAGGCAGAGAGAGTGAACAATCCATCCAAATGTGCAATTCTTCTAATGGACAAACAGAAACGACAAGATGCGATACACACATACAAGATACATCTGACCGTTTGCCTATATTGGATCTAACTGTACATGAGCAACAATGGAGAAATGATGAATGGAGCAAGAACGAATACAAGGAGAGAGAGAGAGAGAGAGAGAGAGAGAGAGAGAGAGAGAGAGAGAGAGAGAGAGAGATAAAAGAGAGGATGGGGGATGCAAATATCATTCCTCAAAAAAATCAAATCAAACCATGGTTGTGAAACACTGCCAGGCATTCCAGATCAGTGTCGCACACCAGAAAGACCTCGAAGCACACAACCACCAACACACACCACCCAGAACCAAACTGATCAAAATGTAAAACAAGGACACCTCTTTACAGAAATCAGAACAAAGAAAAGCTGTCGTTACTTAGTGATTAATCAGCCATCACAATTTTTTAAGTTTGCTTTGCTACAAATCATTTCATGACAGCTTTTTTTTTACTTTCTTAAAAAGGCTCAAATGCTAAAAGTATACATATTACATATGAAGAGTAGATTTGCTTTTAAGCTTGCATCCTCTTTGTGGTGCACACTATTCATCCACATATATGTATATATATATATCTTTAATTTGAATGTTAAGTCTAAGCAGCCATACCTCTACAACTGTCTGCAGCCTACAGAGTGGTACAGAAAGTGATAATCAAGTACTACAGTACACCATAATACAGACAACTAGTATCCTGTCTCCAGTAAAGCTAACATAGCACTCATGCTTCAGCATGCTGTCCCACTAAGGTGCAGAAATGCAGCTATTGGCTGACACATGACACAGAGAGATGACATAGTACTATATGGCGTCATACAGATGACGAGAAAGAGAGTAAACCATGCAGGATACAGCTCTGGAATTAAATGCTGAATGCAGTTAGAGAGGTGATTGGAATGAATGCATAAGAAGTGGTAGTCATAGTTGTTGCACTTGCAGATAGATGCAGTACATTCAGTTATACAAGTGGCCTTTATAATGCCATGCGGTCAATGGCTAATCTCGTAATCGTTTCATTCACCACCTCCCCAATCAATCAGAGGATTAGCCAATCAGGTTTTATCAATCAATCAATCAAGCTCCCTTCAGTAAAGGAGTCCTTCATTTGGGTGTTGGGTGCATTTTATTTCAATTTTGACGGATGGGGTGGGGGGAGGGGTCATTCAAAGATGATGCCATGTGTACACAACTTACCGTTGCCAGGGAAACGGCGTGAGGACACGCGAGCAGTTACCGTGGAGACTGACAACAACAACAACATACAAAAATCATCAGGGAAATAGAGAAAATATATGTAATAAAGAAATGATGAACCAAAAAAAAAAACCATAAACAAAACGAGGTAATGAAAAGCAACCCCCACCCTGTGGTAGAGAGGAAGTGATGTAACAGGTCACGTGTCAACAGTCACCTACAAGTATCAGCCATTTGACAACAATCTAGCCTCTACTGGTTAAAACCCACTACAAACACAGATCATAAAAGTTGATAAAAAGGAGCAAACAAATGAAAACAGAAAATGTCAGAAATTTTAATCTAACTTGGGAGGGAAACTAGCCCTTATTATTGCCCAGATTTTATTCAAATAACTGACAAAATAATCACTCAAAATCAAACTTAATCTCGTTGCTATGCTACCTGACTACGTCACAGGACAGGGAAGTGGACAGAGATATGGGGGAAGGGACGGACAGCAGAAATGCAGGTGCATATGGGGACACACAAACTGGGAGAGACAGACAGACTGGCCTGGTGAAAAAGAGTGGAGAGAGATGGAGGAGAACCAATAAAACAAAAATAAAAAGGAAAGGAGAGGGAACGACAGCTATCTATTGCATTCTCTTCACATGTTCATTCTCTCTCCGCCCTCCATATTTCTAATTCTGCACACCCACGCACAGAGACAGAGAAGAGTGCAGGACATTCGAGACCATGCAGAGGAGCTTTAGTAGCAAATAAAAATAAAAAAGAAAGCGTGATTTAAAAACAAGAGCCAGAGCAAATGGCGAAAGCATGGTGTATTTGATCTCCAAGGCCATTTGCAACTGAAATCCGAGCTCATGCTGACAAATTAAAAAAAAAAAAAAAAAAAAGATGTCACAACAATGTGCACTTCCATGAGATCTGGTGTTCTTTTTCAGGAGTGGTGGATGCAAGTGTGTGTGTAAACAAAACTGTTTTTTTTACCATCCATCTCGCACGTCTGAAATTAAGCAGTCAGCTTTTTGAAGCATCAGAAATGACACCACACTTCTCACGGCAGTCTCATCCAAAAACTGCCCCCTGAAAATGCCCCCATCATGCATCAGTCTCTTAACACATCAAACATTTAAAAAAAAAACTGCTACCCAGAGGCTCCCACGTAATATTAACTGAAAAAGAGTGGAAAAACTCCCAGACGACATCTGACCCTGTGATCCATCCATGCAACATACAGTAGCCTCAGACAGACACCAGCAAGCACTTTTTTCAGAGGAAAAATAACAGAGGCTATTAAGTGCCCTTCCATTCATAACCATAAACCAAAAATGGTCGCTCATCATGATCATGGAAGAAGTGATGATGGTGATGGAAAAGGTGCAGGAAAACCAAAAAAAAAGAAGAAGGAAAAAAAGATCCTACATGCTGTGACAGAAGCGGATATCGTCAGCAACCGTGTAGTAGTGACATCTCACCGGCCATGCCTGTTGTGTAGCCACTCCACCCAGCATGCTTTGCAAACCACACGGCTTTAAGATCAAGGTGCAATGGACAGCCCACAACATCAACAACAACAACAACAGCATAAACATCGACAGGAAGTGCCGTCACCACTGCACCATGCTATAGTGAAGCCAGAGGGGTTACAGTTGAACACATACAGCCATCCAGAAACCTCTGGGGCAGAAACGACCAGAACAAACTTATTCTCATTGTCGGACATGGAGGGGAAACAGAGGAGAAAATGGTCACCTTTTCAAAAAGAGGGTGCGAGGGTGGTGAGTTACCTCGATTTTACGTCCTTCCACCAGCGTACCGTGAAGCTTCTCTCTGGCCCTCTCTGCATCTGCACTCGTCTCGAATGTTACAAAACCAAAGCCCTGCGAGCAGAGGAGAGGGGAAAATGGAAAAAGAAAAGGAGGGGGAAGTGAGAGTGAGAGAAGCTTGAAAATAGCTGTTAGGCTTTTGCTGAGCTCATTTTTGTTAACACATTTTAGAAATTACAACCAACTTCCTACCTTGGATCCCCTCTCATTGAAAATGATCTCGACGTCGAGGATTTTGCCAAATTGCTGAAAAATAAAAAGAAGAAGAAACATGAAGAGGCTGAACCTGCATGTAAGTCATGTGCTGCATCTTGCCACGGGGTGTCAGCACTGTTCAACCATGAGGAGCTGGCATTGAGCCAGCTCTGCTAGTCTTTCCTTCCACCATATCTTCCTCGCCTCTGCTCTTTTCTCTGCACCGATTTTAGAGACATTCCTCTTAAAAAAAGGCAGAGCACAAGGCCAGATTTTAAACAACCTTCCTACAAGATGATATTCCAAATAAAAATGTTGGGTTTTTTTTTTGTCAAATGGGACAAAAACAGATTCCTTTTAGCTGAAACAGATTCATTCAGATCATTTCAAATCATCTCACTTAGGATAGGATACAAACAGTGAAAAGGAATCTGAGGGCACAGTGCTGACGTCACTGGATTGGTCCTTTGACTCACTATTTTTGCTTATTGCATGCTTTTAATCTAAAGCTACTTTTCTGGGTTACCGTTATGTGATGGTGCAAAGTGAAAAAGGGGGAATATTTCAGTCTACATACCCCAAACATCTGCCGTAGGTCAGGGTCTCGGAAGCGGAAGGGGATGTTGGACACGTGGAGGCGTTTGGGGGTCCCCTTGTCATCTGTATCAACCCCAGCGGTCCCTCCCCCACCTCCTCCTCCTGAGCCAACCCCTGACTGACCGTCAATCTGGGAGGACACATCTGACTGCTGGGACAGACGGACAGGGAAGAAAGGAAGAGAAACAAAGGAGATGAGGAGAGGGAAAGCTGAAAACTGATGTCTTGTGGGGTTGGGCAAAGTACGATGACATAACAGAAATCTCACCATGAGATGAGAGAAATTTCAAAATCATTTTTTTATTGTTCACACTGTGGTAGCTGTAGGCCTGCTAAAGATTATTTTCATTATCTATTAATCTGCCAGTTATTTTCTAGATTCATCGATTCATCTTTCTGTCCAGAAAATTTGAGAGAAATACCCACACAATCTCTTCAAATTGCTCGTTTCATCCGACCAACAGTATATGGACTGTTACCCAAAGATGTTAAATTTAAAATGACATGAAACAGAGAAAAACTCCCATTAAAGATGCTAAAACCAGAGAATATTTGGCATTTTTTTCTTGAAAAGTGACTAAAACGGATGATCAAAGTATTTGCCAATTAAATTAATTAAACTTTATTATACAGAGAGGTGTTTCTGTTATTTAGCCTACCCTCATTGATATAAATGTGGTGGAACAAACAATAGAAACAGCTGTGAGTCTAACACAACACAACTCAACAACACCACAAACTGCAGCCTCCAAAGTGCTCATACAGGTGAATGAACACCTCTCTAAAACAGTTTCAACATAAACTGAATGTTTTTAAGCTTCATTAAGGTAGGATTTATTGCTGGACTGTTGTATTAGACTGCATTAGTTTTAGCTATGTGTACCTAATAAGCTGCCTACTAAGTGTTAATATAGCAGTCAGTACAAACGGCTCTGAACCAGTCTTGGGTTCAAATGCATGTTTTGAATTTGTGAAGGGGGCGTGTTGAAGCTAGTTGCTCTTTAAGGATGAATGTGTAGTTACAGCTTTACGTTACCTTACACACAGATTAGGAAAGATCTGAATCACTTCTACACAGAGAGTTTTTTAAATTTATTTAGGAAAAAAGGACAATGGTATCGGATCTGTAACTGGTGTTGGTCAGCGTGCTGATTCTGGGTATAAGAATTTGTATCGTGAAAAGAAAGTCAAACTGGTGCATCCCAGTGACTTACTATTATTTTTTTAATCTATAAACACATATTCCTCCACACTCTCGCTCTCGGCGCCCTCTCAAGGCAAAGACCTGATGTAGGCTGCACACAGAGGAATAGGCTGGCACTCACTTGAACACTGAGGCTGTTGGCAGCATTGGCGGCGCTGTTCGCCGCTACGCCGGCTTCCACAGGGCCCTGGACGGCCCCCGCTGCGTAGAGGCTGCCCCCGTAATCCAGGGCCAGGCCGTTCTGGGGGGGCGGCGGCGGAGGTGGAGGGAACGCGGAGAAAGGTGGTGGTACGAGTCCCTCCTGACCGCCAGCACTATCCTGAGAGCCCTGTTGTAAGAAAGAGAGAAGAGTGAGGAGGGTGTGAAAGGTAAAGTAGCCGGCTGGCGAACTTCCATGGTATCTTTTACTGAGGGCATCACCCGACCACCCAGAGACCACTTTCCCAAGAGCCTCAGTCTAAAAGTCATACAGACATGGATATTATATTTCCATTTCCCCGTGTATGCGTGCACGTGTCTACACCCCCCATCCATTAAATATTCACTGCAACCACATCTATTATTGAGGGTCAGATGCCTCCATGCTCAGAGTGTTGTACAATGGTGAGTGAACGCCTGCACACACACTCACAAACGCCTCTGCACACAAACCACCTTTGACACGCAAACACCCACACACCTAAACGCTTACACAGAGACCAACTGTTAGTAAGGAAGCCTGCCCAAGTATTTTGCGCACATTATTACCCCCAGAAAATTACCGAACGTTATCGACACTCGAGTGCGTAGGAGGACAATACAGACACATGGTGAAACACAAACACGACACAGGCAATAACACAACACACACACACACACACACACACACACACATTCCTTGCTGTCGGCAGTGGGGCATGGATACCCTAAATGGAAATAGCTAGAGAACGGAGAGAGACAGCAGGGACGGGAGAGAAAAGGTGATGACTGATGGAAGGGGTATGGGCTGCCTCTGATCCATAGCTGCAAAAGATAAACCAACCATCACCGTCTATCAGATCTTTTTATAACTCGCTAATATAACTGCACTGCATGGCCAATCAATTCAAGACTGTAACATACTGAGAAAATCTTATATTCTATATAGTATATTCTAATATAGTCTACAGTCATGCCGCAAGCTTGGCTAATAAAAACACAACACATAGGACTTTGTCAGGGATATTATGATTTCCATCATTGTCCTTGGTGTCTACACAAGTCCAATAACCTTTATCAAGATGGAGGCAGGCAGTTACTGTCTCACTTTAAGCTATATTAGAAAATAAGAACTTAAGAACTGAACAAATAATTCATCAAATCTTTTCAGGAAGCAGACATGGTAAAAAGGATCAAAGACACCCAAAAAAACAAATTCATATTATAAAACAGTTGTGAAACAAGTTTAAGATGCAAACATTGGGAGATTATAAAAACAAAAACATATGGCTTTATGGTTTTTGTTTTGGCATATGCTACATCTGGCAGCCATTCTTTTTCTATCTTCTTAATCTCCTTGTTCGTCTTCCCGTCTTCTCCTCCTACTTCTAATCATTTTCATCATCATTATTATTTGCAGTAGTAGTAATAGTAGTAGCACTAGAAGTCGGCAGAAATCATAATAATTAATTAGTAAAAGTAATATTTCAAGACATCTGCTTGGCAACATTCAGTGTGTGTATATGAGTGAGTGACAGGCTGCAGCGATGCCCATCTGAGTTGCACAATGGATCTCTGTCCCTTTGGGAGTGCTAAAAGTGTGTGGGAGGGTGTGTGTGTGTGTGTGTATGCCATCTGTCTCCCAGCTTTTGACCTTTCTCAGCGTCACACCTGTGACACGGTAGTCGGGCCCCTCGACTCAGCTCGACAAACCAGGGGATGCATGCGGTCGACACGGATCACATCGATATTGTGACATGAGAGCAGCGACAGCAGAGCTGCAGCGAATCAACAGTGAGAGGGAAACTGTGTCTTGTAAACAAGCCACTGTTGTATATACACAAAAGTAAATACACCTGAACTTTCTGTATTATATTGAACATTGACAAGATTCAAGATAACTCAGTTATAGCAATACGTTTGAAAGTGCATCTATTCATCCTAAAACTCACCGTTATATCTATTTATATCAATCTTGTCAGGTGGAAATAATTTACAAATTGACTTGAAACCAGAACTACTTTTAATAACGCGTTTGAATAGTGAATTTTAATTAACTATTTTGTAAGATGTAAAAAGGTATGAAATTGCCAAAGTCAAGAGTCAATGAATCCACATAAACAACAGGCCTGAAGGCATCAACATACCAAAGGAAATAACGCTACCAAAGGAAATAGTTATTTATTAATTTTATTAAAACCTTGATTTATGCACCAAATCCTAGCTTCCTTTATACTATTATATATAAAGCCATTACCACAAATTATATTTCCCCTTTGAATAATTAAATTAATATAAGGTATTATATATCAGACCTCAATAATATTAATAAATAAAACTTGCATAACTAAATAAAATTGATATATGTCAAGCCAGCATGAAACTCATAACACACATGTTGAAAATGTTTGAAGATATTTTTAAATATCAGCTTTAAAATGTGGATTTACAGTCGATTTTAGCATGAAGATATACGGAAAAACTCATCCTAGAATTAATGAAATCTTACTGCTACAAAAGTAATGTAAGGGGGACATCAGTTCGGGGCACTAAATAAAAAAGTCAAGAGTGCAGAGCCGCGTCCAAAATTTTATATATAATAAAATATAATATTAAAATATTAATATATAATTATAAAAGTGCATTGCACTGGCTAAACAATAAAGTTCATCAAACAAAACAAAAACAATATGCACAACAATAGACAAATCAAATGGAAAACACTTATGTTATATAGTTGTAGTAGTTCATGGCTTTAACAGAAAGAATGAAATTAGTCCTGGTGTATCAACGTTCTTATGTCCATAGCCAACCAATTAAGGTCATCATAATGCTACTGTTAGAGATGCAGGCAGTCAAAAACAGACTTCCCAGAGACGATTTTCTTCAGTTTTCACTCTTCTCAGGTGTGTTGCACGAGCCAAGCACAGAAGCCAGGAGCTTTTTTTGACAACTCAGAAGGTGTGGCTCTCATTTCATTCGAAAGGTGGCAAGTTTGCATCCCTGATTTGTGTTTTGTTTAAAAAAAAAAAAAAAAACTCTATGATCTATTACTTTTAAATGAACGACTATCCCCAGCTCAGCCACACTACAAATCTGTGGCCCAAACGCTAATCAATTAAAAGACAATTCCTTGTGCCATCAGAAACTACTCTATCTAGTGGCTATTCCTCTTTTTCCTGCTGATGTAAGAGCAAAGGAAACAGTATGAGATGCTTTAAGAGAAAATGCTTTGAACTTAACCTTGTATGGCTGCAGCACTGGCTGCCTGTTGTGATCAGCAGGGTAATCACAACCAGCAATCCTGTTACCTCTCACCCTCCTCTCCCTGATAACATACAGTAAATGTGTTTATCATTAATCTCAACACTGTGAACCACCTGTGCTGCCATGCTCTTCACTGCACACCTCCTCTTTTCATACCGAAATCCCTGGACGGCTTTCTGCTGCTCTTCTGCCAGGTGAAGAGTCTCCACCTCAGCCAGAATAGAAACCTCATTCTCCATCTTCAGCGCCTAGCACTCGAGCAATACAGCCGCCAGATTACTGACCACAGAGTCCAAGTTTAACTCCATTCATATTTGCAAATAGCAGCTGTGTCCGCTCCTCTAAACCCTGCAGCTGTATGAACCTCTTCCAATTTTGTCCACAAGCATCCAAAATAAGATTTCGCTAACAGATAACATCCCTCAGATCCTTGCCTGCCTGTCCTGCCGTACTTTCATGCCACAGCACAACCGTCTTACACCTTGGTTTTCAGGAAATGTTGGCTCATTATTTGCACAGTCATTATGCCCAGTGAGGGTTCTGATTATAATATATGCAAGTGAATATAAATCTAGGTCTGCAAAATCTCAGTCACTCCTGAGTTTTCAGCATAAAGAACTGTCATTTAATAGCATACATAATACTGTATTAATGGATACTGATTTCAAGGTGTTAGCATACATTAATCCACCTATCCTTTCAATTTGTTTTCTGTAAATAGTAGCTGTAATTTTATGCTCTAATTAATAAAGAAAGGCTTTAAAATTGTTAATATGCGAAGAGCTTTTTCTTTGTTGCAAAAAAAAAAAAAAGATCCACACTGTTACATCACTGATGGTAATAATGTGAACAAGAGCTGAAATCCTCTGATGAGACATCCTGAAATCATTATATTCAGAGAGACAGAAGAGGAGAGCAAAAACATGGAAATTAGTCAGGCTTTTAACTGCAGGAGACAAAATACATTATATGCTAAATGATACACCGGATGGCTCCGTCTTGCATCAGCTCATCCTAGATTAATGGCATTTGTGGAGGTAGAAGTGATAGCGGGTGGGGCAAGTCATTCTGGGTCACCAGGTAAGAGCTAACCTGGATAACGAACAGGAACAGAGAAACTAGACCCGCACCTGTGTCTTGCTAGAAAGGGAAAGTTGATCACCCAGGTTGGGTCAAGTGGTGAAATGGGGAAAGTAGAAAGGGGACAATACACACTGTCAACATTTTGTAGCAACGAGGTAACATTTTCTGTATACATGAAGGTAAAGTCTCAAACAGCTTAGTATGGAAATAAAAACTTTTAGCTGATGTCGGTTCACCACTTTGGTGCTGACTGAAATATCTCAAATATTAGATATATTGTCATGAAATTTGGTACACACCTTCATGTCCCCCTCAGGATGGATTGTAACAACTTTGGTGATCCCTTAACTTTTCATCTAGCACCATCATCAGGTAAAAATTTCATGATGTCCAGTACTTTGCTTTATGACGAAAAAACCTGCAAAACTACTGACATTCCCATCAGCCTCAACTGTACTTCATGTTTTGTGGTGATTAGCATGCTAACAGGCTAAACCAAAATGGCGAACCTGCTAAACATGTTCATTCATTTAAATATGGGGGATAACCGTGCACATTTTCAGACGGTCTCTCCTGGAAGACATTCATAGGGTTGCACTCAGTTGAAATAGTGTGTGTAGTGTACATTGTGTAACAAATGAAAAACAAGATTCTGGTCAAGTTCGAACCCAGCTTAGTTTCTAACCTTCGCACAACTGGCCAATCATGGTGCGAAGTGGGGGTGAATGTCAGATCGTCTGTTACAGAACTGGTTGGACACAATCTGGAGGAGGTTTCTGAAGCTATTCGACCATTCAACAAGCACTTCTGACGTTTAAAATATCTGAAGCTTAAGTGTGCTACTTGCTGCAAAATGAATTGCCTTCCATGGGACAATAAGCCTGTAACTGGAACAATAAGCAAAAATTAAGGAAGGGAAACTTTACTCAGGGATCCCCATGCCATAGTGGTTGGTGCGGAGAATATTGTACAAAACAGAGGGAGGGCAAATAAAATTCTACCTTTTATATTTTTTGTTGGGAAAACTACCCTCCTACTCTACATTAAGATGTTCATCACGGCTCCAGTGTTGACACACTCGAGTCCCAACAATGATGACTCATGACACTCAACTACGGATGAGTAAGTCTTGGACTTGACAAGTTGTGATGCAACTCAGACAGAATGATAGTGTCTTGGATTTTAATCATGCACACCGAGGACTTTTTGATATCTTGGCTGCAACACTATATATTATTTCCACGGTCTATACCACTGATCAGATTATATCCCTATCAATCATAACATCCTCCTCACTGTTGTTCATGCACAGAAACAGACTACAGCCTAGCGGGAGAATGGACAATCCCGGCTGTTGCTGCTCCTTCTGCCAGACCAAAATAGAAGCGGGAATACGAGCCAAAAACAACCTTGCATTTGTGTTCGACGATTGGCCTTTTCAGAGGAGATCCATTTTAGCCGCATCTCAACAGTCCTCTCTCTACCTGATACAGTCCGGTATCTACAAAAATAGTGTGTGCCTGCGTGCTGCTTTTTTTTCCCCTCTCTCTCAAACCGTCAAGTTATGGGCCTTTTGTTGAATGCGAGTGGCCTTTGTGCTTCGTATCAGGATAAAAGCAGCCACTGAATAAATGCAAATAGATAGCAGGATAAGAGGAGGAACACAAAGACAAAGAGGGAGGCATTCTTGGTCAATTTGAAGTGAAGTGCTGCCCTGTAGACAGACTGTAAGCTGTGCATTTGTGCCAGCACTCAGGTTTGTGTATGTTTTGTTTGTGTACATGTCGTGTGCATGCCAGCATGTGTGCGTGTTTGTGGTGTTAAGGCGTTAGGCATTAAGGGTTGTGTAAGTGTATGCGTTGGCCAGGCAAAGCCAGTGACTCAGAGCGGTAGCTGTAGCTGGCTTACTTTCGGGTCAGTTAGCAGCAGCAAGTGTGTCTGAAGAGGCATGTTATAAAATGTGCCCGTCTGCAGCAGTCTCACTACGTTACAGGAGGGGAGGAGGAGGATGAGAGAGGAGAGGAAAGAAAAGGAAAGGAAAGGAGAGGAGCATGGCTAAGAGCTAACTAGGGCAACACTGGGTCATTTCACATGAATAATGACATTTCAGTATCTTACTTTCTAGGGCCTCCAGCCATTACTCTAAAGCCTAATTCAACAAACTTGAATATGGAAAATGTGATTCATGCTGTTAGCAGCGACTCACATTTTGGCTCAATAATGGAATTAACTGAGGAAGTTGTGTTCGGCTCAGATCTTGGCTCTTGACTCCGTGCTGATGTTATCCAAGCTGCAAACAGCTGGAGAAACGTTTACGGCGTGTCTGTGGCATACCGATGAGCCAGGAGACACCCTCTTGTTAAATTATTCCATCCCACATCAACCCCTCCTCCTCTCCCTGCATCACTCTTCCTCCTCCCCCTCTTCTTGCTGCTGTTCTCCCTTTCCTCCCACTCTCTCTGCTGTGTGCTTTGCTTCTTTACGCTTCATAAAATCCAGACGGGACCCTTGCATACGTCCCGCCCCCACGAATGTCAATCAAGCCCATTTGCTTCATAGCAACAGGATACCAGCGATGCATGGGCTCCACCTCCCACACTCTTCTCCATCTCCTTATAGGGTAACATGTCTGCTTGTCAAACAAACCCCTCCCAATACACCCCACCCCACCCCCCCACCCCTCCTCCTTTCCCACCCCATTCCTTGTAGGATCTCACATATGATCCCCCTTCCGCGCACTCCATTTCTGGGAGACCCCTTCAACATACATGCGCAGGGATACACACATGATCACTGACTTTCCCTGTCATCTCTCCACTCGCTGTGCCAATGGTCCGTTAGGCACCACTGCAGCATTTTATGAAAGGTAAACACTCCAAAACAAAAAGACGATGACATTATTTGTCCACCTTTATTCCTCATTAAAAACACACACGCCATCCAGACAAACACATGTGCAGGTGAACACACAAACTCGCTGACAGCCGTGTATTAACCCAACATGGACACGCCTCTTTTAATACATTAGGTATGACCATGAAACGAGTTTGCCTTGTTTAGAGAGAGCTCAGGTAGCGTTCTGTAATAATACAGCTCTTATTGTCCAGTGTGGATTTAAAAATGTAAACAAGCCCGCGATAGGACGGTGTTGTCACTGTCAACCGCACCATCCAAAGAGTCAGCGAGGGCAACCCCTATCCATTTCAAAGGAAGACTCTTCTAAAAAGCCATGCAGATGTTTCACAGCGAGTGCTTTTAGAGCCATTAGAGATGCAAATAGTTGCTAAAGAGGCACAACTGTTACAGCAACCTGAGGTTTTCATAACCATCTCTCTCTCTCTCTCTCTCTCTCTCTTTTTGTAAAGCATAGTGCAAAAGGTGTTTACCTCACATGGCTCTCCCGTCGACGTCTCCCTCGCGCCTCAAACCATCTAACAATCTGTACAAAATGAATGACTCATGCAAGTTGCCAAGGCAACACGGCTCATTGGGATCATTTAACGACCATCATTGTTAACCCTGCAAAAGAATCAATAACACGATTTGGGGGGGGTGGGAGGTGGAGGAGGCTGGCGGGTTGAAACCTCTCGACCCGTTTTCAGTTTATGCAAGCATGGCAGTGTTTGCAGCAGGTAGGCGTCTCTCCCTCGCCTTAAGGCACACTCTTAGGTGGGGCTTGAGAAAATATTTCAGTCCTTTGGACCTGATCTGCTACTTTAACTCTCTCGCAGCAAGGGCCAAAAATATTAGCATATAGTAACACTGTGAAAGATGTAATAAATGACCACCGTCATAAGGCAACTTTGGACACTTACACACACACACACACACACACACGTAACTGCAATGTCAGCTCTACAGTCTGAAATTGCGTCACTGAGCAAACTAGCTCCCTCCAATTGACCTACAATATTGTCTCATCTCCATGTTGCTATCCATCTCTTTCAAATCCTCTCATTTGTCCATCTCTGTATTATTTCAGCTTCCTCATCCACGGGCTTCCCTGGTAACTGCCAGAGGGTGTCCCGTCACCTTAAAAATCAATTTTCTATTCTCCTGCTCCCCTTCTCTCTCTCTTTTTCAACCCATCCCCCTCTTCCAGGGGCTCTTGGAAGAAAACATTGAGATAACAGCTGCCAGGGCCCCAGGGAGAGCAAGAGGGGAGGGAGAAAAGAGGTCAAACAGTAAAGAGAGCAGGAATCCAAGGTACAGCTGAAAGAGAAGCACACACGAGGAAAGACAGGAAGAAACGCGCGCGCGCACACACACACACACACACACACACACACACACACACACACACACAGAGAGAGCCTGACTCACACCAAATGAAATGATATGAACGTGACACTTCATGCACCAACTTTGCAGCCCACTGTGTGCTTGAGCTTCTGTGTGTTTGTGAAATGTGTGACACAGAAATTACAGTGAGGAGGTGTTGTTAGCTGAATAGAAGAGATGCAGAAGGGAGAAGGGAGGAAGCGAATGCAAGAGAAAAGACAGAGACAACTGTTCTGGGGACACCTGTCCCTTTCGCTCACAGGCTTGAGCAATGTACAGGGACAGCTGCAGAGGCAATAAAGAAGAAAGACTTGTTTTACTTACCTCTCCTCCCCCTATTCCTTCACCGTTTCCCCACTCTTTCGCTGCAGAAATGTCTAAAAGACCATACCGCTATAACAGCCTACTAAAGCTGCTACATCCAGCTGCACAAACTAACATGCTGTACTGTATGTTCACATAGATTCTTCTGAGTATACATAATACATGGCAGAGCACAGTATTCTGGCAGTGGCAGCTCTTGATGTTCAGATTGCGTGCACTTCTAGCTCTGGGCAGGGGAACAGATGCCACAACAACGGCGTACAATAATACATTGCTGCTCGTGTGTTCCACCAGAGCAAATCATAATTGTAGCGATACAATCTCCAGCCTGTATCTCGCTGTCATCTACGCCTACTACACTAGTTTCAGTGTTTATATCCCTCGTAGCAAACTGGCCGCCGAGTCCTAACGAGAGTCTGAAAAGCCCCGACTGGACCGCTCAAGTGAAAGGGTCAAGTAGAGTCCTCATCCATTAGTACTTAATTAACATTTCATGCTCAATGACAGCGCTGCCCGCTCTTGTGCCATTTCATGTACGGTGGAGCCCGAAGAGATACAGCAGACGCGCAAACTCAGGAGGATATGAAAAGATATCAAGATAAACACTCACCGACAACACGGAAGGATAGTACAGTCCCATCATCGTATTCTGTGCAACTCCAACTGTCGTCTCTCCTCTCTCTCTCTCTCCTTTCCTCTTCTCACGCTGCCTCGCTCTCTCTCCGAGCCTGTGTCACCTCACCAGCTCAGTCTCTCTTGTCTGTCTCACAGATTCAAAATCTCCCTCTCTCTGCCCCCGCTCGCTCTGTCTGCCATGCCAACCCCCCCTCCCCACTTCCACCTCCTCCTCTTCTGGCCTCTGTCCCTGTCACTCTCCCTCGCTTGCTTACTTTCTTTCTTTTCCCCTCTCTCTCTCTCTTTTTCTGTCTCTCCGTCTCCCACTCGCTCCTTCCTTTCCCTCTACCCCCAGCCTTCTGTTTTGCTGCTGTGCCCTTGCCTGCTCATCTCTTCTGCCTCTTCTCCAGTCCTCCTCCTCTCTCACCCAGATAGCCTGACGCCTCCCCCCTCCTACTTCTCTGCCTCTGTCACACCTGCAAACTTTCCCCTCCCCTCTGCTTCCCTCTCATGTCGCAGTCCCTCCCTCCTCTCTCCCTTTCTCTTCTTCTGTTCTCTTTCTCCATGTAGGTGAGTTAACTGGGGCTGCTGGCACCACTGGGAGAGGAAGTGAAGATTTTCCTGCTCTCTCTCCCTCTAGCCCCTTTCAGACATGCACCTCGTTACATAAATATGCTGCCAATTTGACATGTTTGTCTCATGTTAGTTACATTTTCCACACAGCTCAAATGTGAATACTGTCACATCAAAGTTATAATCTTTAAAGCTGCACTAATCAATATTTTTTTATATTTACAATGGGTAAAATGACTACATATAATGAAAGTTATATGTATATTAAACGCTCATAGTGACAAACCCAAAGATAATTATCACTTATTCCCACCATTCCCCTCAGCTTTAAGCAGTGTTTTATCATCTTTAAGCTTATTGTTTTGGTTTTACAGCCCACAACTTGACTCTTTGGTTTACTCTTTGGTTTACTCTCATCACTACTATCAACCCTGTTTCCAGCAGCATAAGGCAGCTGTTTTCAGCAAAAAAGCTCTAAAAATCCCACTGTACACTACCTGCTCAGCACCAAACCACAGAGAGACAAAGTTAGCGACAAGCTGGTGAACATAGTGAGCATTTAGCAGCTAAAGAGCCAGATATTTCCCCTCACACAAATTAAATGACACGTGTGTCGACCACTGGGGACGGGAAAACATGCCTGGAGCTGCTGCTTATCTCTTTACAGCGAAGCCAATCGAACTGTGGACTGAGAAGATTCATCGTTGTCACATTATTTAAATAAAAAAAAAAAAAGACAGTCAACAATGTCTTCCAACATGGTAATACTGAACTCACACACAATTTGTCTTAAGCACAACATCCAATACATGCATGCATCGTTTCCTGTGACTCCCATGTGCGGGGGTAGACACGAGAAAGGTGGACTCCAACAGTAACAATGAAAACTTCTATAACTACGTTGTTACTATACTGTAGAGCGAATTACAGAATATAAATAATTAAATATTAATACTAAAATTTTGGCTATAATGGGGTTTAAATATGCATATTTCTGTCATATTTTTAACTATGTTTGATGCTGTTTGATGCTGAAAATATGCAGTAGAATCTTATATTCTATTTAATAAATGCTGAAATATATGAAAAACATTTATTAGTGTGAGAAGCAGCAAGAGAAGCGAGGGCAGGTGTCCTTCATGCACCACGACAGTCTTGAACTAGGTTTCAACGGTAAAACCTTATTTTAATTTGCAACTCACCGTTATTTTCCAGCAGTGCCACCACCACCTCTCACTCTCCAGGTGACAAATATCACATTTTCAGCTTTTACAGTCAACGTCTTGTCACATCTGAATAAAGACATTAATAGACGCTTCCCTGTAATATATAAAAAGCCCAAAAAACAGAATGAAAATGAAAAAGTTGCATATCCCAAGTCTGAAAAGGGACATCTTTCTCTTCACACATCAGGCCTCTGCTGCTCTCTGGGCTCTTCCTTTCAGGAGTCTTTGATCACATCATTCTCACACTGCTGTTGACAGTTTAGCACCTCAGTGTTGTGGGAGCCTCCGCTGCCCAGCATTGTTTTCTTCCTCTCTCCCTTTTTTTCCCCCCTGGTCAGAGGCCAGTTCACACTTCCGAGGTCCCTCAAGCAGCCCTTGACTGACTTCTCTACATCGCAACAAGAGATTGCTGGCACAAGGTAACACTTCAGCCTTTATGATTATTCCTCGAACATTATCATTAAGAAGGAAACGCATCAAAGCGCTATCATCTTGCAGTGAAATGAAAACTGGCTAATTGGCTTCCAGGCTTCCGCAATATCCGCTAAACAGTACAACAGACAGCCAAGGAAAAAAAAATAAAATCTCTCATACTGAAGCAATTAGGAGCGTACAAGTGAAGGCTTATGGCAGATAAAGTGCAGATAAGCAGCCAGAGGTTGTTGGGCATCACAGAGAGCGAGGGATGAGGGGATTACGGGCAGAGCATGAGAGGATGAGTGGATGAATTGAGGATGATCTAAGGATTAACCACATAAACTGAACTGTCTAATAACACAATCAGCAGGGTAATACAAACACAAGTAAACAGATTGTAGCCATGCACACACACACACGCACGCACACACACACACACACATCCACACCCACACAACATACAATGCAGTTGGTTCCTTTTATACGGCCGTGTATTAGTGTTTGATTGAGGGCATGTTTAACAGCGCTAAAAAGAAAAAAGAAGTTGGATCTAAAAGCTCAAAGATGATTAGTAATATTGCTGATTGTTGAGAACAGAAAGAAAGTAGTGGGAGGATAAGACTGGAAGAGTGAAGGGTGTGGAGGCATGTCTTCTTCTACATGACTGATAAATTATAATCTACACCCCCACCTTGTGGTTTAGAGAGCTTCACTGAGCCATATTAACGCTGTATGAATACTGTATCCAGATAGGAAACAAAGATAAGATGGTGGAATATTATAAAACGTGGATTTTTTTTCACGTTTGTGATGAAACTGTGTCCTTACCTGACTATGAGACGGGTAGCCATGGTAACTAAGGGTCAAAGGGTCGTTGTTCTGAAAGAGAAGAGAGCAGATTTTTGGACACATGGTCAGTAATTTGCAAAGCAAGACAAAGAGTCAGGAATGCAGTTTCGTTTATTCACTCAGTACTCATACTTGAGATCCGTTATTATTTGACTTTACAGATCTGTGGTGTTACCGACTCCTAATCAAATTAACTCCACCGGTGACACACTCCTGCTATCTCCTCCAGAGTTTTCCACCCAGCGGATCTTTTGTCTGCTTGTAAAGACGTGATAACAGAGACGAGTGAGATCATGCGAGCAGGAGATGAAAGACGGGCAGAAAGAACGCGTATCACCACGACTCTTAAATCATAAATAGGTCAGGAGTGTCAGCGAGCATGAAGCCCAGTGGTGTGAAATGGCATCTGATGCAATCCCACATATTCCTCTCAATGTTCTGGCTGTGCAAAGCAAAGACGGATACATCAAACATCTGGTGAGTAATTACAGTTAAACAAGATGCATTAAAAAGAAGAACTCATTTTGTTTTGTAGCCAAATATTAAACAGAAATCACGCCCCTACTCCTTAAAATAGTTTGTAACTCACTTTATTTGTACTCATAACACCGTGTTCCAGCTTTTATGCAAATGTGTTCCATTAAAAAGGGAGATTTTCACAGCAATTACAGCACGCTTTGAAGGGGGAAAACAGATTTGCCTGTCTCTGGCTTCATATCACTAGATTAGAAAACAACTCAGCTCCTCCCTCCTTTTGCTGTCCTTCCCCCCTGATCTTCCTTTCATCTGGAACCAATGTCCCTCATCTGCTCTGTCCCCACGGGGAACACTTTGCCCCGCGCGCTTCACAGCTTGAGTTCGCCTGATTAATACTGTAGCCATCTAACTCTGGACCTCACGGGGCCTTTTCACAAAAACTAAGCACGACGTTTCCAAATGCAGGAGGCTTGGTCGGAGAGGGGGGAGAAGGAAGGAGTCTTCATGACTGAAAAATGCAGTTTGTGAGAGTCTATCTCAGAGCCAAAAATGTACTTAGTGAACTGGCTTTGGGAGGTAGAAGCTCTAAATAATGAATCACCTCTTAGAGGCTTGAATAACATGAATAAAGTATAAACCTTATTTTACAGCGAAGCCAAACTCTAAACTCAACGCACTGAAGGTAGGCAGTAGAGGAGGATCAAAACAAAACAAAAAAAAAAAGAGGAGACAAAAAAAGATTTATGAGGCAGTATGCTGTGAAGGGGGAGGTGTTGTTAAAACACATACATCTGGATTTCATATTGTGAGAGGCTGAGGGAGGAACCAGAGCTGGAAATACAACGGGAAATGGACAGCAAAGAAAAAAAAAAAGGGAAAGAGATGGAGGGCGCAAAGACAATGACTCATACATGAGCGGAGTCATGTGCTTAATTTCCTTAAGCAACTGGGGGGAATGAGAGAGGGAGGGCTGCATGGAGGCTGAATATCAGTCTCACTCTCAACACACACACAGTACATGAGAAACAAAAAAGATTTTGCACTTAACGCAGCGATAGTTAATCATGGTTCGGCTCTTGTTTTAGTGACAAATGAAGCACAGCTGATTCTCGTCTGGGGGTGGTGATGGTGGTGGTTTTGGGGGTGTGGAGGCTAAAGCCCCTTTCACACATGCAGCCTATCCCTGAAATGGTCAGAAACATTTCCTGCATGGGGTCGTGTGTGAATGGGAGCAGGGATCGATATTCAGGGAAATCTGTACCGCCAATTTCCCACCTCAAGACCTAATAACATTTCAGGGGAAATGCAGGTATGGCTGTGTTGTGAATGAAAGCAGTAACATTGCAGGGACAAGTACGTAAAGGGTTATGTCTGTCTGATGAAAGACGCTTTCACATGGAGCGAGCGAACCAATGACAAGACTCCGCTGGTGACTTATATTAATCCGCATCTTGTTTACGGTTGCCTTGCCAATACTTTCGCGGGTGACCTGATAACTGAATATTAAATACATTACAAGAAAATTGGCGCTGAACAAAAACAGCTCCGCGCCCGCCATGTTCTTGAAAATAATACGAGGCGTCTTCCACCGTGTACATGTACATCCGGCCTTGCCCCATCTTCTTCTTCTTCTTCCGTTGAGTTCTATGGTGGTTGGCATCCATAAGTGTTGCATTACCGCCATCTGCTGGCCTGTCCCCTGCCCCATCTATTCCGGCATTGCCATAGCACGTGTGAAAAGGCGCAAGACAGAAATGTTCCTGAATGTGAGAATAGTGAAAATAACTAGAGGTGCCTGAAAGGTTATCCCAGTAATTTACGAGGCTTAAAACAAGAGAGGAGACTGCACGGGAAGACCGGGGTGAGCAATCGGGAGAAAGTAACTAAATGACTTGAAGTCAACAGATGGCGAAGAGGGGAGGATGGGTGAGGAGAGACAGGGGTGGAGTGGGGGGTTTGGGGGCCTGTAATATAAAATCTGAAAACAAGCAAGGGACGAGAAGCTCAGTTAGCTCCAAGTTTCTCCTTCACGCCATCTTTTCACAAGGCGACAGTAATCCCAATGAACCCTGCTACTCCTCTCCAAAAACCACAGGTGGTGGTAGGTGTCTGTGTGTGTGTGTGATTGTTTTTTGAGTGTGTGTGTGTGATGTCTAATTTAGTCACAAGACTCGTGTCTATTCCTATCGTGCCTTGGGACTGCTGCTCTTCTGAGGGGGAGTAGGAGAGGAACTACATTTCACTGCTCTGAGAGTCATCCTACCTAACTGCAAAGCAGGGCACTCCATACACTCAGGAGAATGTGAATCCATTTCATCCACAGAGCACTTATGTGCTAAGCCTCCCTACAGTCGGCCAGATGATCTGAAGTTCATTTTCCCTCAATGTACTTCACATCCCTCCGACTTTCCGCAGTAAACCTACACATGCCTTTTCATGGGGATGTTGGCTGCAGTCAAAGTGGATTTTGGACGCTTGACAGTTCTGGAATAATAATAATAATAATAATAATAATCATATAGCAGCATCAGCTAGCAAATCACATGCAACATAATCAAACTGATCTGCATCTCAAGATAAAAAATCATTTTTATCTCCCCAATTTATTTCACATCTGATTGGAGAAGATTAGAATTTGCATGTAATTATTTACTGCACAACATAATTGCCCATCATGATTACTCACACATTCTGCTGAAACTGGAGCCTGATACTGGACTTTTGGGACCGATGTTGATTTTTTTTTTTTTTTTGGTAGAAACAATTGGCTGCTGTTCAGTTTTGACATTTTAGCAGGGATTCATTAAAACTGATTATGAAAGAATTGTTTATTAAAGAGGCAGCTGTACAAACTTATTGTACGTACGTACGTAGTATAATACGCACAGGGAACTGAAAACACCTGGTCGAACTATGTAATACTGACCATATTTCTACATAATCTCAAACACATTTATGTGAATTACGTCTACGGCTGCCATTTCTATTTTAGTATTTTCTTGATTAATCAATGAATCATTTAGTCTAGTGACTTAAAATTTGCTTTTTAAAAAAAAATCTAATTAACAATCAAAACCCCAAATATATTAAATTTACTTTACATGTACGTCAAAAAAGCAGAAAATCTTCACATTGGAGAGGTTAGACAAACATGCTTGAACATTTCAGGGATAGACTGCATGTGTGAAAGGGGCTTTAGCCTCCCCAACCCCAAAACCACCACCCCCAGACAAGAATCAGCTGTGCTTCATTTGTCACCAACAAAAAAAAAAGCCAAAAAGAGGTCGAACCATGATTAACTGTCGCTGCACTAAGTGAAATATCTTTTTTGTTTCTCATGTGCTGTGTGTACAGAGTGAGTGATACTCAACCTCCATGTGTGCTTGTAAATGATCTAAACAGTTGCATAGTAGAAGATTGATTTTCAAATTTTCATCAACTCATTTCAACTCTAAAAACTGTTCTGTAATTTTTTCATTTACAATTACTATCTGTCAGCAGATCTCTTATTATACAGTATATACACAGCATACTGATGTCCTGTATACAGTATATTGATATATCAGCCAGTAATATCCACCTCAAATATGTATTATTCTATGTCTAACTGTGAGATAAAAGATAATTTTGCCTAAAGTTCTAAATAAATGTGAATAAATATATATTTATGAATTGCATTAAAGAGAAAGAGTAACAAATCACTTAACTGCAATTGATATGTGAGGATAACTACACTTCGAGCATCCAAAAACATGCAGGCTTCTCTCTGCTGGTCTATCTCAAACATAATTCAGTCAACAGACTTCTGCTGGCAATTTATCACAGAAAAACAGGGGCCCAAAAACTAAATAAATATTCTCAACTCGCAGCAAGAGTACATTTTTCTTGCTGACGTTTTCATTCTATTTCAGTGCCAGGGCTGAGATGAAAGTACAGAGGGGTGATCCACCTACATTAATGTCCGAGTCAAGTCATTTGTCCTCGGCGCTGTCACCGCAGGCAAGACCTTATTAGGTTTAGAGAGCCCCGGTTCCTACGCAGAGTGACAACAAAACATGGGCCGCTCGGTAGCACTCCGGATGGATATTGAAGCCGACAACCTCCTCTCAACATTTCGCAAAATCTGGGCTGGAGATGTGGGATGTTGTTATGAATCCCCCGTCATCCTGAAAAGGAGTGAGTTCCCCGGTGCAGCACTGGAATGCAAATTACACTGAAAACGTGTTGTACTTTTGTATCAGAAGCACTCCAGTTGGTGGTCTATTCAGCAACTTAATATCCATTTCAAATCCATACTATTGGATGAGCACAGTGTCAGTCCCAGGAGGTCAGCAGCTAATTTCTATGAGCAGCAGTGCACATTTGAACTCTTACTGTTAAATGCACTCAGCGAGCTTTATTCGCTCCCGTTAGCTGAGCATTCAGTCATATACTGCATGCTGCATTGGTTTATATATGCATTGCTGCTCTGCTAAAACACTGCAGATTTGACTTGACAGATCATCCCCACCCCCGCATTGTGATGACATCATACCCTAATGAGAAAGACAGCAGTGTCGATGGCCAAATGGGAAAGATTCCATTATTGGGCTGCAGTGGTGCAAATGGTTTGCTCTTTGCCACAACCACAACCCATGGTGTTGGCTTCAGTTACAGGTCAGCGGTCAACTCCTGCCGTGATGCCAGCATAATTTTTTTTTTAAATTTTTTTTTTTTTAAAGGGGATGGAAAGATTGGAGAAAGGGAAACATGGTGCTTTATGAGAGCCAGGATACAGTTTGCTGTAATATTTTCCATCTTTTACCCTCCTCTGAAGATTAGCTTTACAGAAATGCTTGTGTGCATTTTTATAGACGCTTCTTTGAAAGCCAAGTGCTCCGATGTAAAAAAAAGTAGGAAAAATGAACGTCACTCAACCCAGTTTGCTTCTCTCACCGGGTTCGGGGAATAAAAATACGTCACAGTATTTTATATGCACTCACTGGGATTCGAAGGGTGATTTGTTGTTGTTGTTGTGTGTGAGGCTCCTCCGTGGACAAACTATGTATATGGAGGAATAAAAAAAAAAAAAAAAAAGGTTTTAAAACCTCAGAACTGAGCTTACAAATTGACACCCACTATAGTTTTTTTGAGCCACGAAACACAAATTTAGGGTTGCAACTAACAATAATTTTCATTATCGATTAATTTGGCAATTATTTTCTCAATTAATCATTTAATCTATAAAAATGTCCATCACAGTGACAGGTGACGTCTTCTTATTTTGTCCGACCATCAGTCCAGAACCCAAAGATATTCAATACACAATGATATAAAAACAGAGAAAAGCAGGAAATATCTATATGTGAGGGGCTGGAAACAACATTTTTTTTGGCATTTTTGTTTGAAAAGTTACTTTAACAATCAGTAAATTATGAAAATAATTGCTGATTATTTTTGCGTCGACCGACTAATTGATTAATTGACTAATCATTGCAGCTCTACACAAATTACTACATTATAATCGTCATCTGGATCATATATGTGTGTGTGTGTGTGTGTGTGTGTGTGTGTGTGTGTGTGTGTGTATGTGCATGTGTGTTGTATAAATCTTCTGCCTTAGATAAAGATCTCAGGATCAGTGTGGTTATAATGCCCCCTCCAGTATGAGATGTGATCCCATTAGCTGGAAACAAAGCCTCTTTACTGCCAGTGATAGGGCAAATCTGTTCCTGCACCAACTGAGAGAGCAGGAGGGAGGGGGAGGGGGGGCATCTCTCCCACTCTCATTTCCGGACTGTCCAGCCAGCTCACGTTCAATACATTTTAGGGGCTGCAGCTATTGATCTGTGCTTCTCTCTCCCCTGCATAAACACACACACACTCTTCCACTCACATCCGTTTTTAAGTGCATTACGTTCCTAAGCCTGTCTGTCAGCACTCATGGACAGCATGAAGATGTAAAGCCAGCCATTTAGTTTTCCAAACAAGCCACTTCACCTCCATTACTGGCGCTTTCAGTGGCGGAGAAATAGCTTTCTGTCTTCCAATGGAGTGCTGCACCCTACATAATACAACATAGTGATGTCCAGAGCATCCTCCTGCCCTCGTGTGCGTGATGCTCTATTAAGAAATATTTGACCATTTTTAGATCACTGAAAGGCAAAAAAACCCAGCAAATTGATTTGACTGACAGAAAGAAAAGAGGTTAAGAGGGTCTATCACATTTGTTGAGCACAGAATGAGAGGCCAAACACTGCAGCAATAATGCTGATAAAAGCAGGGGTCTGAGGATCATGGTAATTAGATTGATTAGGTTTGGGTTGATTGCCCCCCAATAAAACTGGAGGTCTTTGTTTACCTCAAACACGCCCCCCCCCAAAGATCACACAAGCAAACACTGACATCAATTTCCATTCTAAACCAAATGTTGTCCACACCATTATGCCACATGGCCGACGGTTTTTTAGGGGGGTTTTTTGCATATTAAAAAGGTCAAGTTTGTTTACATTCCCCAGTCTCTGCTGGGACTCTGTCTGGGCTTTACGGATATTCATAAAACAGAAGATGCTCTTTGTGGAGTTTAGAAGCAACAGGATGTCTGAGCAGCAATGCAACAACCCAGTGAGGACAGTGGATTGACTTAATACAAATTGGACTATTGCAAGTCCCCCTTAAACCTAAAGTAAATGGCTGAGCTGCAATACAACAGTTTCAATGCTATAGTGTAGCTGCTAAAGAGCCCATGAACTCCATGGATTACATTCTTACTATTGCAATCCCCTCTTAAAACTGAATAAACAGCATGTGGAGTCATTTACAGCTGTGAAAGGCGGTGGTATTTCCTGCAGTGCTGGTAATGGACTGGGCAGAGTCTATGGTGGACCATTGGGGGCCCTTATGCTGCAGCTATAACTGCAACTAGCCTACTGTATCTGCAAGACAAGTGAGCAGATTACAAATGTAACCACAATAAAAACAACTGAGTATTTATAAGATAAATGCATTTAGTTAATGTCATCAGGCACCAAAACTTCAAGAGATCCTTGCACCACGCTTGTGTCGTGCCTGCATTACTATTTTTGGACAAAAGAGCCCCCTCCTCACCTGACCAACCTCGCCGATCCCTCCTGTGCCGTCGATCCGGGGACGCTTGCACTCCGCCCCGGCCGAGTCCACCAGAGCCGCCGCTGTCTGTCCGTCGGGCTCCGGGTCTCCGCGCTTCATGCCCCGGACAACTGCAGGAGAGCCACCCGCGTTGGGGTGCACCCCGGCCATGGTGTCCAGCTCTCTATCCCGGTCCATGAGACCCCGGGACACAGGCAGCATGATGGATGCAACGTCGGTCGACATTAACATTTAAAAATCTTCTTTTGTCCCCTGTCTTTAGCTAAACTGGTGGGGGAAACACCTACTCTTGTGCACCTTTGTGCTTAAAAGCGAGCCTGTGGACGGTGTTATATGCAGTTAAAATAATATTTTAATGCTGCCAAGAAGCCTGTACTGTGTTTTCTGCTGGGCCTTAGTATGACCCCCCCCACACTTAATAGTTGATGTATCTGGAAATGCTTTGAAAAATGTAATCTGAACACCGCGTTTGTTTTTTTAAAACAAATAGCCCATAAACACTGATTTTACCTTACTACAAAACACAGCGACACAAATCAAAAAATGTCCCCTGAAATAGGCTAATAAGCAGGTTTGTCGGGTTAATATTCAGCTATGTAGCCCCTGTTTGCTGACCGTGTAGGCTATTTATTTACTGCGGGGCTGCCTAAGAGGCCTACGTTTTTCAGATCATAACAAACCAATTAAATAAACACCGATTAAAAACAATGGCTCCTGAGTATAGCCGACCGCCCAATTTCCATTTGCCACTTTTTTTGTTTTCTTCTCTACGAGAGCCACGTCTGTTTTAAAAGCACAACATCCTACCTCAACCTCAAGACGAAAAACCCCTCAACATGTCTTCCCTGGCTGTCGCCCTTTTCTCCCCTCCCTGTCTATATTAGCCGCAGACTTGTACCACAGAGCAAGAGGTTCACCGAAAGTCAATCCTCGTCAGGAGCTCTCTCTTCCCCCCATGTTAGTCCGCAAGTCTGCGTTAAAAGAAAAGACGATTTCTCTCCCGCAAAAAAATAAAAACAAACCGATGGACGGGCTGTGGTGTTTCCTTCTCTCGCCTATTATTTTCTTTCCTCTCTCCGTGTTCCCGGTGTGATCTTGTAGCGTGTGCGTTACAGAAAGGAAATTGTCCTCCCTCCCTCCTCCCACTCTCTTGGTGTAGTCATTCCCCTCCTCCTATCTTCCGCTCTCAGTTTGAACGCTGAAGCCAGGCAGCCATGCAGCCTGCAAACACACGCAGTATGCCGCAGTGCTTCCATACATTTCACTGAGGGGAGGTGTGTATGTGGGGGGGGCGTCTTATAGCCCAGAGAGACTACCATGCCATACAGTACGTCCCCACAACCTTTAAATCAAGTGCTCCCTCGTGCTGGCGCACAATTTCAAAATTATTTTTTTTAATTCAAATTTCTCTGCTACTTCATGGTGGTCACACGGTGCGTGGCAGTATAGCAGAGGGTGGATTTAAATCATCCAAGTCCAGCTCTGGAAGATTTCATTCCTAACTCATTACACAACCACACACTGGCCAAGGTCTTCACACAAGCCCAGCTGTGAGTCATGCAGCATGGAGTACCTTATGTTCCTCTGGCATTTTTATTGCTTGGATGACACCCAGTGGTCAAAGGCTACCATGAGAGGCTAATACTTCAAAGGCAATTTGCTGGAGCAAATTACACTACAAGCAAAAGCTGATTTTAAAAGTCTCCCTTGCAGACTTGCAGGGCTTTAAATGAGCTAGCCCCACACACTTCCCTCCAAGTAAACATTAAATTGATTTCTGCTTTGACAGTTACCTTAAAGCAATAGTTCCAATATTTTGAGAAACAACGCTTATTCGCTTTCTTGCTGAGAGTTAGTTTAGAAGATCAATACCACTCTTATGTATATCTGTTAAATATGAAGCAACAGCCAGGAGACGGTTAGCTTAGCTTAGCATAAAGACTGGAAACGGGGGAAACAGCTAGCCTGGTTTTGTCCAAAGATAACAAAATCCACTCACCAACACTTCTAAAGCTCACTAATTAACACGTTGCATTTTGTTTGTCAATTCGTACAAAAGATTAACTGTAAAAACGGCATGTTTTGGTTTTACGGAGGTTATGTGCCAGACTATTTCTTGGCTGGGAGCAGTGACTTACTGAAGTCTGCACTGTTTGCCACCCTGTAAATCACATACAGTAAACCACAACTTATTTTTACACGTCAGTTTTTGTGCAGATTAAACAAATGAGATGTAACGTGTTAATTAGTGAGCTTCAGAGGTGCTGGTAGGAAGATATTTTTTACCTTCAGACAGACACAGGCTAGCTGTTTCCCCCCTTTCCAGTGTTTATGCTAAGCTAAGCTAACCGGCTGTTAGTTGTAGCCTTCAGGGGCTGATGTCTAATGTTTATATTTTAAACGTGTAAAATGAGCAGATTTGCACTATAAATAAAATAAAGTTTAAGTTGTACGTGTGGCTGGATTACCAACCAGGCCAAGGGGGCAACCAAACCCAGGGCACCAAAAGCCCCAGGTTCACTGTACTGTGTAGCAAGTCATTTGTGGTAATTTGAATAACTGTAATTTTAATTGGGGAAAATAAACAACTGACATGATATGAGCCTTTACAGCGGGTCTTGCTTTATTACCCATCTTGAAGCCTCGCCTGGAAGAGAGACCCTATGTCATTTCATCTGATTTTGTACTTACACAGTGCATAATCCTAAATTGTATTTAATCACACTACCACACAATAACCCTAGGGCTGTGTAATATTCCTGCAAAAGAATACTGTACACATTGCACAGTGGAGGTTAATGGGGGCACAGCAGCTCATTCTTGTCTCAGGGCCCCCGCCCAAGTTAATCTGGTCATATCTGTGTGATCAAGTTCGTGTGGAAATATTCTAAAGCAGAGGTGTCAAACTAATGGCGCACAGGCCAGAACCGGCCTGCGAAAGGATCCAATGCGGCCCACTGAATGACTTTGCAAAGTGTGAAAATAGGAGAGAAGTCATTAATTCCAATTTTTTTATAAAATGTACTGCTATTCCTACTGCACTGTCCCAATAAGAGCAGCAGGCACAAAGTCTTTCTGGCAGAAAGCCCTGAAGACTAATTTCTCCGTGCAAATAGCAGGCCCTATGCTGGATATGCTGTAGTAGATCCCACATGCTTACATACACGCTAAATGACAACACTGTCAAGATATGCTACTGTTCATGCAGGAGCTGCAGGTGGAAAATGTCTTTGTCAAAAAGGAGAAAAGTGGACACAGTGTCGGGTTTTCCAAGAAAACGTTTTGTGCCTTTGTAGATCCACTGTGATTTGTAAATCATAATGCACATGTAATGACAGACTTACCGAATGTGGAAAAAGACATTGTTGAAATTGCACTTATTTTTCTTAAGACATCTCAGGCTGTTCAACTGTTGGAAATGGATGGTTCATTAATTGTGAACATTTTCAGAATGTACTTGTACTTCTTTACATAAAAGAAAGGCACAAATTTGGAGGTGTTATTTATATATTATTATGCAATGGTTTTACTGGTGCGGCCCACTTGAGATCAAATTGGGCTGCATGTGCCCATGAACCAAAATGAGTTTGACACCCCTGTTCTGAAGTTCCCTTTTAAATGCAATCATACTGATGTTTTGCATCTCATTTCCCTCTCTTATGGAACACTGGTTATAAGCAAAACCTCCAGTTCTCTTACTAAAAAAATAAATAAATAATAAA